>JACEFZ010026184.1:130000-207500 GCA_014155875.1 Cepaea nemoralis | reverse complement strand
GCCACGGAGAATCCCATCAAAGCTAACGATACTCATCAACTCTACTGATATTCATCAACGCAAACAATGTTCACACAATCTACTGAAACTCAACAAAGCTATCGGAGAACTAATCAGACGTCTTGACCACTTCACTACGGAGAATACCGTTTACTGTATGTATGTATGTATGTATGTATGTATGTATGTATGTATGTATGTATGTATGTATGTATGTATGTATGTATGTATGTATGTATGTATGTATGTATGTATGTATGTATGTATGTATGTATGTATGTATGTATGTATGCATGTATGTATGTATGTATGCGTTAGTCAGGTCTTAGTCAGATATGACTGAGCTACCGTATGACAGTAAACGGTACTACCTGCTTTCTGTCAGCGCCGAATCTTGGGAGGCGCTTACCAAACCCGACACCCCACATTGTGCCAACGGCTTCGGGCGGAAGAGCGCAACTGGGAGGGTACTAGCCTTATCCTGGTGCGAGGAAATGCAACCCAAAGACAAAATAAGTCATGGCAGGGCAGACCAGGCCCTAAGCCTTGGTTGGCAGCTTGTCTAGGATCGAAGCTCCGACAGGCGGACAGTTAGAGCATTGCTTTGCTGATCCGGTGGCTTTTGCAGCTTGTCTTGTTCCAGATGTATAGGTGTTAACTTTCCTCTGGAGTGAACTAGGCAGGCCGAGAGAGGGATCATGCTGCATGGGCAACACATGGTTTCTTTTTTTTTAGCCCAGGCTTTGTGCTATGGAGAGGCAATAACTCCATCCCTGATATCCCAGCTGGAGGTAATGAAATATTATTATCACTGCGCTTGGCAACCTCTTGTGGATTTGCCACCATTCTCACTGCATATGCACCGACACTCACTTCCTCTAATGATGTGAAAGATACGTTCTATGAGCAGCTAGACTCTGCAATCAAGGCAGTTCCAAAATCCGACTACATTTATATGCTCGGTGATTTCAATGCTCGTGTGGGCAAGGACTCGAGTTCATGGCCAGTGTGCCTTGGAAAATACAACATCGGTCGCATGAATGATAATGGGCAAAGGCTGCTGGAGCATTGCACTAGAAATGATCTATGTATTACAAACCCCTTTTTTAAAACAAAAGAGATGCATAAGGTCGCATGGAAACATCCAAGATCCGGCCATTGGCATCAGCTGGACTTCATTATCACACGGAGACAACATCTGAACCATACATCATTAACTCGAAGTTACCACAGTGCTGACTGTGATACAGATCATTCTTTGGTTGTTGCAAGGGTTAGACTGAGACCAAAGAGAATCTACACAGCTAAACACAAGTCTAGCCCCAGGATTAGTATTATTAACACTCACGATCCTGGAAAGTGCTTTGAATTTCAACAGCAACTTGAGGACGCTTTCAATGATACATCAGAAAATTGTACAATAAATGATAAATGGAGTAAACTTAAGGAAATTATTTATAAAACAGCGGTAGGGGTTTACGGCACTGTGGATCATAAGAGGCAGGACTGGTTTGCGGCAAACAGCCAGATACTGCAGCCCTTGATTGATAAAAAGAAGATAGCTCTCTTAAGAAACAAGGAAAGACCAACGCGTAACACTCTGAGTGAGCTGAAGCAAGCGAGGAAGGATGTACAAAAGGCTGCCAGGCAGTGTGCGAATGACTATTGGATCAAGTTATGTGAGTCCATTCAAATCGCAAGTGATAAGGGAAACATCAGAAGCATGTATGAAGAGATAAAGAAAGCCTGTGGTCCAATGATCAAAAGAAGTGCACCGCTGAAAACCTTGTCTGTAGAAATCATCACTGATAAGAAACAGCAGATGGATAGATGGGTCGAGCACTATGTAGAGCTTTACTCAAGTGAGACCAAGCTGGCGGATGATGCCATCAACGCCATAGAGGCCCTGCCAACTCTTGACCACCTGGACACACTTCCCACTATAACAGAAGTTAACTGTGCTATAAATGAGCTTGCATCTGGCAAGACTCCAGGTAAGGATGGGATTCCAATAGAGGTGATCAGGAGTGGGCAAGACACCCTCGCTCTACAGATCCACCAGCTAATAGAGCTATGCTGGCGAGAAGGACAAGTCCCACAGGATTTCAAAGATTCAAAAATCATAACGCTGTACAAGAACAATGGAGATCGGAGCGACTGCAACAACTATAGGGGTATCTCACTTCTGTGTATTGTTGGGAAAGTATTTGCCAGAATTGTCCTGCGCAGACTTCAAGTCCTGGGAGATCAAGTCTACCCCGAATCACAGTGCGGCTTCCGTCAGAACCGGTCTACCATTGATATGATATTCTCATTGCGACAGATGCAAGAAAAATGCCGGGAACAAAATCAGCCACTGTTTATTGCCTTCATCGACCTCACAAAGGCATTCGATTTGGTCAGTCGTGAGGGTCTGTTCAAAGCGCTAAAGAAGATTGGCTGTCCACCAACTCTTCTGTCCATTGTGGAATCGTTCCACACAGGCATGAAGGGTATAATCAAGTTTGATGGCTCAACTTCAGAAGAGTTTGAAATCAAGAGTGGAGTTAAGCAAGGTTGTGTACTATCCCCCACCCTCTTTGGGATATACTTTTCACTTCTACTGAAATATGCCTTTCGTGATCAGGATGACGGTATATACATTCACTCACGCTCAGATGGTGGCCTCTATAATGCTCAGAGATTAAAGGCCAAGACTAAAATTAACAGGGTACTAATCAGAGAGTTGCTTTTTGCGGATGATGCTGCGATTACGACCCACTCTGAGGAAGAATTACAACATCTACTATCTGCATTCTCCAATGCTTGTTCTGAATTTGGTTTAACAATTAACAAAAAGAAGACACAGATTATGTCACAAGGTGCACATGGTATACCATCAATCTTTATTGACGACGCCGAACTGGAGATAGTAGACCATTTTACATATCTAGGATCAGAGTAAATAGCAAATTATCCCTCGATCAGGAAATCAACATCAGGATTGGCAAGGCAGCAACAACAATGAACATGTTAGCAAAAAGAGTCTGGGAGAACAGGAAGCTTACTGCCAAAACAAAAGTCCTCGTCTACCAAGCCTGTGTCCTTAGTACTCTTCTTTATGGCTGTGAATCCTGGACAACTTACTCACGCCAAGAGAAACATTTAAACAGCTTTCATATGCGGTGTCTGCGTATAATACTTGGTATTAAGTGGCAAGACAAAATCACAAATACTGAAGTATTGGAAAGATCAGGTTGTGTGACGGTGTATTCCATGCTCAGTCTTCGTAGACTTAGATGGATAGGACACGTTAGGAGGATGGATGATGGTAGAATACCAAAGGACATCTTTTTTGGTGAATTACAGACGGGTAGGAGATCTCAGGGTCGGCCTCTACTACGATACAAAGATGTGTGTAAGCGGGACATGATTGATACAGGCATTGATAATGCACAATGGGAGCACGTCGCCGCTGAACGTGTTGCATGGAGGGCAACTATCAGAAATGGAATAAAGACAAAGGAGAAAATGATTGCAGATAAAGCACACACAGAGCGTGAGAGACGTAAGATCGTGCAAAATGGTGGAAATGACCATGTTTTCACATGCACCTACTGTGGGCAAACATTTGCAGCAAGAATTGGCCTTACCAGCCACACTCGCCACCGCCATGGATCGTAATTATTGCCATATGACAGTTATTAAGCCTTTTTGAAGCACAATGTACCAAACTATCGTCTGTCAAGACGGAAAGGTGCCAATGGAATGTATATATGTATGTATGTATGTATGTATGTATGTATGTATGTATGTATGTATGTATGTATGTATGTATGTATGTATGTATGTATGTATGTATGTATGTATGTATGTATGTATGTATGTATGTGTGTGTGTGTGTGTGTGTGTATGTCTGTCTGTCTGTCTGTCTGTCTGTCTGTCTGTCTGTCTGTCTGTCTGTCTGTCTGTCTGTCTGTAAGTATTATGTATGTATGTATGTATGTATGTATGTATGTATGTATGTATGTATGTATGTATGTATGTATGTATGTATGTATGTATGTGTTTGTGTCTGTCTGTGTAACAGTGTAAAGGACCAACAATGCTTGGTTTCAATACAAATATTGTTTATTTTCTTGATGGTGACAACAAGGCTTCCTTCCAGTACTAAGCCGGGATGTAAACTGCCCCCAGACAACCCACTACGTCACGATTGAGCATCTCTCCTCGCTTTTACTCCCAATGCTCAATCGTGCTGTAGCTGTTTCCCACTAGATCCTAATACCCTAATACTCCACTACTGTTACATCTGCCTGCCTGCCAGTCTGCCTGCCTGCCTGCCTGTCTGCCTGCCTGTTTGTCTGTCTGTCTGTCTGTCTGTCTGTCTGTCTGTCTGTCTGTCTGTCTGTCTGTCTGTGTGTCTGTCTGTCTGTCTGTATGTATGTATGTCTGTCTGTAGCTCTCTCTCTCTCTCTCTCTCTCTCTCCGTTCGTTCTCTCTCTCTCTCTCTCTCTCTCTCTCTCTCTCTCTCTCTCTCTCTCTCTCTCTTTCTCTCTCTTGTTTGGTTTTTTTTCTCTGTCTCTCTCTTGCTCCGTCCACGATATTATTGTAATTTATTCAATAATACCCATTGTGGTCTGCTTCCAAATTTTCCGACAATTGTCTGCTAATTGTCCATGATTGGATCCGTATATCAGAATTGTTTCACTATATAGCTTGAGAACGCATTCCTTCACCTTTATGTAAAAAGACAAATTACACATCATATTCTTGATCATGTAAAATGCTGGTTTTGCTTGCACGGTTTACATTTTCCTTCCTTAACACATCTTATGTCTACTGTTATTAAAGTACTCCAATAATTAAATACTTCATGGGATGACGTAACTTCCCTTATTCTTTAGTTGTGTTATGTTTGTGTAATGCCTCAATATATTTCTATCATATATTCATCTTTAAGGTAAACTGCATTAATTTTATTACAATGCGATTAATGTAAGAAATCTTTTGAATATAATATTGACTAAAATGTAGATGGACACACAAAGAGAACGAAAAGAAAATGTGTTATGCATGATTAACAAACTGAGTTAAGAAGTAATGTAGAGTTAAAGAGAATTGCTGTTACCCAGGATATATAATTGAGCTGATCAGATGTGTTCATTTTTAATGATTAAAGACACCAAAGGAAAGATGTATTCTGTTGATAATGCTTATACTTTAACAATAAAATAACTGCACTTACGAAATGATAGATTAGCTGTAGAAACAAGAAACGCCACATTATATGTATGTATGTTTGAAAATATTGCCGCTCCAAGTTTTGTATTTCCCTATTATGTTGCATGAACTCCACAGAGGGTTAATACAAACCTTGGAACGGCAATATTTTCAAACACTGCAAAGTCATTAAAAATACACCCTATATAACGTTCAGATGGATGTTTGGAAGGTTAAAATAAGATAGCTCTCCCTGTGGCAAACACACCAACGTGATATTGTATTCGTGCTTATCAAAATTTTCCCTTTTAGTATGTACGACGAAAGTCATGAGAGATTGGTAACATTGAGTAGTGCAGAATAATTCAAACTGAAAGTCGCATGTTCTATGAATGTTTGGCTAAGGAAGACACGTTTGTATTTTTCAACCATATGGTCAAAATTTACTGTCTACCTATGGCGAATTGGACGAATTCACATCTTCAAGCTTGAGACATGGCTGTCGCTATGATTTCTGCCAATAAGGTCCGTGATTTGAAAGCAGTCTACGTATTACTGATAGCAGTGTTGCAACATATTCGTCATTCTAGCACAGTGCTGTCTCGCTTGCTGTTAACATGGACAGCCTTCATTATACTTGTCAAGATGATATTTGAACTGCACATCGTGATAACAACTTCTGGTCTGCTACTTGTCACCTGGGCAATGAGAGTGGTCAACTCAACCCCATGTAAAATGCAGCTTGGTTTGGCTTCAAGAAATGCGACCCGGACAGAATGATAATGTACATGGTGATCCTATCCATAATAGTCTTTAAGTTCATCATCAAGTATCATCAGAAACAGAATTACGCTAACCCCACCGTTCGCAAGCCTCTTAAGGGAATACCTTTTCCCAAAAGCATAATTTTAACGAGGTCAAAAGAGTCATATATGAAATATTTTGCAATAATTCTTTTAGGTTTTGCCTCGAGTGCTGCTACGTAATGTTAGCTATTGTTGTCAGTATGTGTGTGAACTTAATGGCTCTCGTATACTTCGTAACTCTTGCAGTACTGCTCATGTTGTCTCGACACATCGTTGCCATCTTGTGGGAGTTCTACAAGCTACCCCCTGGCAGTCTAGCTTCTGTTGGTCCTATTATCTCCTTCATGTCCTGCATTATCTATCCCTGGTTGCAACACATTGGCGTTTCCAATAACCCAATGAATTGGCTGTTTATTCCGGAATATAACGATCCCCCTCAACTTAATAAATATTAACTATTATATATATATATATATATATATATATATTATATATATATATATATATATATATATATATATATATATATATATATATATATATAATATATATATATATATATATATATAGGCACTCTTCCGAATGACGGGTCTAAATAGTTCCACAGTGAATGATAAATCTTAGGTGTAAACAGTTTCCCTAACAGGGCCTCATTGGGTACCAGGTAAATACGAAACACAGCAGAATGTTCACGTTGCCAACGTCCGTGCCTTGTCAAAATCAAATTTTGTTTGCTTTTTTTTGTAATCAATTAATTTGTATTGTTAGAAGTGTTTACTCAATGAAGAGATCCTTTGTTAACACACCGAGACATTCTTCTGCGGTAGATTGAATTGTATCCTTAATGTTCAACCAAGTTTGGTCAAGACTTTCCTGCAACAGGTCTTGTAGAAGTTCAAGTTTACATTTTATTTCATCTGCAAATTTCTCTTTGACTGTAATTTCTTGTAGTTTTTCTCTGTTATATGTTGGGTGTAATCTTTGTAGTTTAGCATAGAAAGTTCTCTTAAGTTTTATTTTAAATGTTGCCCCAACGAGGAAGTGGTCGCTGTGGTACTCAGCTCCTCTATAGCTTCTAACTTGTATGTTTGATGCATTTCTGTTGTTAATTAAAATATGATCTATTTGATTATATTTCTCTTGTCACATGATTTCCAAGTTTGTTTGTGTATATCCTTTCTTTGCAGTCTGGTACTGGTAATCTGCAGTCCTTTGGCTTCTGCCAGGTTGATGACTCTCCATCCATTATCATTTGAAGGTGTATGTAGGCTTTCCATACCGGCAACTTTTTTATGAGTTTGCTCTCTACCTATTTTTGCGTTGAAGTCTCCTAGCACAATCGGGATGTCCTGTTTGGGGGTTAATTCTATGACATCCTCCATGTTAGACAAATCAGTGTTGAGATGTTGTGTTTGCTTGTGATGTGTTATGTAAGTGAATCTAATGAATAAGTGTCAAGATGTTGCATCTTGTGTCTATTCGTCACAAGTACAAAAGTGTTGTCTGTCTTACGTAGAAAGACTGGGTGTTGGTGTTGTCTTGTTGGGTCATCATGTTGAGATGTTTAACTTGTCTTTCCCTAATAGTATTTGTGTTGGTTTTTATTTTATCTACAGGATAAGCCAGAATTCTAGGTGTAGATGTGAGATTTTCCTGGGTTTTTAGTGCACTAGAAGTTTTTGGTAAATTAATTTTTAGTATACTAGAAGTTTATGGTAGATTAGTTTTTGGTTGATTGGGTTTTAGTGCACTGGAAGTTTTTGCTACACTTAAGAATTTTGTTTGTTGGATTAGTGTTTTTGCTGTTTGGTTTGCTGGATTATAACTTCTTTGTTGATGCTATATGTCTGTATATTATTGTCCCTTTCTCCTCACATCACCGTACCAGAAGTAAGTTGTTCTTGCTCCTGTTTTCACCTCTGTTTCACAAACATGGATGCCACCCATCCAAACATGGATGCCACCCATATGTTTACTTCACTCAAGTATTACTCATGCTCATATGGCATATTCCCGATTTTAAAAAGCTAAATGTAAGCATGTTTTCTGTATAAATCAAATCAAATCAAATCAAATCAACTTTATTAGGGTCCCAAATTGGGCGCGCAGGCCCGTCTTACATTCGGCCCTTCCAATCACTCGTCTTTCATTCATCAAGAGCATTATACATTTACATAGGAAGAAAAATAAACATTGTGAAATGAATGTTGTAAACATAAACAAGGCTTATTAACATGTTATGAGGCCCATCTCCCACTTATCCATACATCACCCCACCCACACACACACCCCCACCTACCCACACACACACGCACACCAGGGACACATAATACCCCACCAACCGACCCATCCCCCTCGCGCACATCCCCCACCCACACACACTACCCTCATCTGATCCCCCAACCAAAACACACATCGCCACCCACAAACATTCCCCCACTAACCCACACATCCCACGCCCATCCACATCCTAACCCACACATCATCTCCCCACCACACCTCAAACCACCCATCCCCCAGCCACATCTCCATCGACCACATATTCCCCTCCCCACGCACACAATCCCCCACCAACCCACACATCGCACATCCACTCACACATCCCCAAACCATACACACACATCCCAACCAACTGACATGTCCCTACCCCCCCCCCCCCACACACACACACATCTACCTAACCACCCATACATCACCAAACCACTCACACACACCCCTACCTACCCACACACACACGCACACCAGGGACACATACTTACCCCACCAACCGACCCATCCCCCTCGCGCACATCCCCCACCCACACACACTACCCTCATCTGATCCCCCAACCAAAACACACTCGCCACCCACAAACATTCCCCCACTAACCCACACATCCCACGCCCATCCACATCCTAACCCACACATCATCTCCCCACCACACCTCAAACCACCCATCCCCCAGCCACATCTCCATCGACCACATATTCCCCTCCCCACGCACACAATCCTCCACCAACCCACACATCGCACATCCACTCACACATCCCCAAACCATACACACACACATCCCAACCAACTGACATGTCCCTACCCCCCCCCCCCCCACACACACACACACATCTCCCTAACCACCCATACATCCCTAAACCACTCACACACACCCCACCACCCACACATACAACTTCGTATATCAATCGCTAGCCATGCTTGACCTTTGTCATATGAAGACAATATGTGTTTGTGCTTTCTCAACAAAACAAACTTGTTTTCCCCCAAAATAAAGGATCCAATTTTCTTGTGTACGATATTGTGAGGCATATAACACAGTAGATTGTTCCTTGTTGAAATATCTATGCCATTTGTATTTTTTTTTTTTTTTGGGAGGGGGTGTGACATGCCTGTCAGTTGAAAAGTGAGCATTCTAGTTAGGTGACATCAAGGTTGGGTTTGTTGTTGGTGGTGCCTCTGCGAACTGTTTGTTGCCCTCAGCTTCCATCAGCATTGTCATCAGGCTGCTGTGGGTTTGATTGAAAATTCTCTGAAGCATGTTTTTTTATTTTTTTTTTTATTTGCGCTCGCTCGCTTTGAACTCAAGAGTAGTCCATACACACTATTTCAAGTAATGCTGGAATGAACTTTGCATGTGGATTACCTTCCCGTATTAACAGTGTCCCTTGCCATCAAGTGAATGCACTCCGACTTCAGAGGTACTTGTAATTTACATCTCCAAGCAAGGACGATAGGTCAGCATTTTGGTCAAACTGCCCGGTGTAGGGGTTGAACCCCTTACCTCGGCATCAGCACACTGGATGTTTAAGAACACGTGTTCTTATCCATTCGGCCATGCTGACCTACAAGTATGGAGTTGAACCCTGGGATCTGAGTCAGAGACCAAATATAACTAGAAAACATTGTCAAATGAATTTTGTAAACATAAACAATGCATATTACCATGTTATGAGACACATCCACCACCCACCCACACATCCCCCATTCACCACAACTCCCCCACCCAACCACACACACAACCCAGATACACATACATGCATCCACCCATCCACCACATCCTCACACCTACACATCTCCCCACCTACACACATCTCCCCACCCACTCACACATCCTCCACCCGTCCCATTACCCACCCACATATCCTCCACCCACACACCTCCAACCACCCAGCCAAACACACATCCCTCAACCACACATCCAACACACACACACACACACACACACACACACACACACACACACAATCTCCCCGCCAACTCACATATCCCGCACACAAATTCCTCACTAACCCACATAATCTCCCATCTCCATTAGCTATAAGTGTGTTGTTTAAACTATTTGTAAATTCAATTATTATACTTTATTATTGTTATTACACACATTTTTCTATATTTTTCTTTGTTTGCTTTTGCTGTTCATGTAATTAAAAGTAACCTGTTATTTGATAGTGATAATAAAGGATTTGAAAATCAGACTTTAAAAAATGTTTTGTTTTCTTTTCTGCTTCACATATATTTTTGTTTGCACTTCTATCTGCACATACATTCTTTCTACCAATCCATGTAGATTATTTCTCATCAACAAGATGTGTCATGACGAGAGAGAGAGAGAGAGAGAGAGAGAGAGAGAGAGAGAGAGAGAGAGAGAGACACACACAGAGAGAGAGAGAGAGAGAGAGAGAGAGAGAGAGAGAGAGAGAGAGATGGATAACTTTCTGACAGGCAGACAGGCAAGGGCATGTTCTTAAGTGTGTGTGTGAGAGAGAGATATTTTTATAGGTATAACTTTATGACAGGCAGACAGATGACGGTGTGTTCTTAAGTGAGGGAGAGAGAGAGGCATAACTTTCTGATTGGCAGACAGGCGAGGCTGTGTTCTTAAGTGAGAAAGGAAGGGGGAGGAAGAGAGATAGAGGAGAGAGAAAAAGAAAGAAAGTTATTGGGATAATGTTATGGCAGGAAGACAAATGAGGACTTTCAAATGCAAGCGAGCGAACGATCGTGTGAGAGAGAGGAGACAGGTATAGAAAAAAAAAAGAGAGAAAGAGGTGGAATGAAAAATGAAGGTTGTTGTCATTATGAGTTTATGCAAGAAGACAGATGACGACATATTCTTAAGTGGGTACGTCAGTTATATAAACCCCACTGGGCAGAAGAGACATGGGCAAGGTCTGCTGGTGAAGAAAGGAGTAAAGCATGTGGCACTTGACTTGAGCCAGTGGAATCACAGTGCAAGAGAGGTCTAGGATATACAAATGGAGATTGGTGGTTTAAGTTGGAACATCATAAATGTATATGCCACTGTGGACTGTTTTGTCAGAAAGGAACAATGGGACTGGCTTAAGGAATTAGAGGACTTACCAGGTGACAGGCTACTCATATGTGGAGACTTCAATGCGAGAAACAGAGATTGGGGCAGTAGTGGAGAAAATCGACAAGGAATTGCACTTGCGGATCCCATGGTGGACTCCGATGTGGTCTGCATAAATGATGGTAGGCCGACTAGAATGGCAATGAGGCCTGGCGATGCAGATACTGCTATTGATTTGGCACTTGTCTCCCAGTCATCAGTCCTTGATGTAAAGTGGACTGTTTTGAATGACCATGAGAGTGATCACATGCCATGCTCAGTCCTGATCTCTAAGTCCAGGAAGGTCAAGGCTGGGAGAGCGCGCAAGACCTTCCGGTTTGAGTGGAGCGACAGCCTTCTTGGACGCCTCAGACATGGGGCATGCAACAGGACTGTTAAAACTCCTTTTTTGCACCCCCCATGGTGGACCCCAGAAGTAGACAATGCGTGGAAAGCAAAGAGAGCTGCAGTGAAGCAGCTAAGGAAATTGCGACAGACACCCCTAAGCTCACGAGAAGAAGTGGACATAGCGGAAAATGACAAGAAAGACAAGGTGGAGGCTTTCAAGCGATGTGCTGCAGAGGCCAAGAAAGTAAAATGGGAATGTTTTATGAATGAGGTTGGAGGTGATAAAACACTGCATACATTCTAGAAACTGTACAGACAAATGCAAAGAAAAGATCTGCCTATGACAGTGGGAACAATTTATAAAGAGGATGGGGTACGCGTGACAACAGACAAGGAGAAAGGGGAGGCGTTTCTCCAGAGATGTTTAGAGCAGACCAATCACAGTGATGCGGATACCAGGGATGCAGTTAGAGTGGAATTATCTGGCACAATAGAGAATATGCCTTACGAAGACATCATACTGTTTGAAGATGTTAAACATATTTTGCAAAAGGCAAAAGACACGGCACCAGGGCCTGATGGTGTCAGGTATGGCCACATGAAGGCTTTGAGCGATGTGGACCTGAAGGAGATGGCCGGCTGCTTTAATCAGAGCATTAGGACAGCGTCAGTACCGCAGGATTGGCTGCATAGCTATCTCATCCCTCTCCCACAACCATACAAGGATCATTCAAAGCTTGGCGACTTTAGGATCATTACCCTTCAAAATACATTTTGGAAGGTTTTAGAGAAGATAGTCGCTGTTAAGCTGCAGGATTTTTTGGAAAGGGGGAAATTTCTTCCAAGAAGCCTGGGGAGCTACAGGCCAGGACAAGATACCTGGTGGAATGCGGCCACCTTTGCATTTGACGTTTATGAGGGGTTCCAGAGTAGACAGGAAACGATGGCGGCAGCGCTTGATCTCGAGGATGCGTACAATAGAGTTCGCTATGATATTTTGATGACCGCACTTAGGAGAAGGGGGTCAATCCCTTGTTAGTGAATTGGATAGCAGCCGTCCTGCATTCTCGTCAGGTTGCTCTCCGTCTGGGCGCATGGGCCTCAGAGCCACATATTTTAACCCCGGGACTGCCACAGGGATCTGCAATCTCACCGGTGCTCTTTAATGTGTATACGAGCAAGGTTGCATACCTAGAAGCACCAAGGGTTGGAAGGATTCTAACATTTGCAGATGATATTCTTGCATACAGGCAGGAGAGAAATAGGGATCAAACAGCCCAGGAGCTACAGGTGACAGTAGACAAAGTGATTGACTGGTGCACTGAAATGTGTGCTGTCATCAACCCGGAAAAGGCGGCTGTGTTGTGGTGCTCTCTGGACAACAGGATTGTGAGAGATGATGCCCCAAGCCTCGCGATAGATGGTAGAAGCGTCAACAGAGAGAACAAACTGAAGTATCTGGGAATCACATTTGACAGGAGTCTGTCCTTCAAGGACCATATGGAGACGGTTGTGACAAGATCTCAAAAGGGACTCAATGCATTTAAAACTATGGCTGCAATGGACACAGAGCAGAGAATGCTCTACACACTATACCAGCACTTGATCCTCTCAGTGATTGATTATGGACTAGGACTGCTCACTGTCTCACTGCTGTTGAAATTAGAGCGCATACAGAATGAAGCTATGCGGGTAATTCTTGGATGCACCAGAGATACTCCAGTAGTGTGTATGCGTTACATCCTTGGTCTGCCTACTGTTGCTGGTAGGCACAAGGTGATGCAAGCGAAGGCATACCTCAGAGTAGCTGCAGACACAGATCACCCGTTGCATGAGGCGCTGATTGCAGCCACCATGGTGGAATTGAGATGTCGATAAGGCATGGCTGGGAAAGAGGCAGGCTGTCAAAGACTGGCAAATGGCCACATAGGCCAACATGCCACAGGTTGAGTTGGCGAACCTGAAGACTGAGGTCCATAGGACGACGACTTTATTCAAATCCTGTGCCAAACAGGCCAAGGCCGAGAAATGGGACGAGTTCTGCAGGAAGGTGTGCTCCGAGCGATCTCTTACGACATTCTGGCGCCTCCATAAGAGCATGAACGGTGCTGCACAACGTAGGGGTATTCCAGATTTTCAAGGCGGGAGTCTTCGTGGCGAAGTGGTCAAGCCGTTTAACTCGGGCTCCGAAGGTTGTGGGTTCGATTCTGGGCCGCGTCCTTCGGTTCACGTCTTACATTTTTCAGAGACCCCTGTGGGTCGTCGCTACAGCTACGGAGTTCGTGCTTTGTGCGACGCTTTCCGCGCTGCGGTAAGAGACCGAGCCATATGGGATAAATCCCGGTGCAATGAAGTCGACCCTGTCGACTTTTAAGCAACTTTTTTTTAAGGCCTCACATGGAAAAAGTCGGATGTGGATAAAGGTAAGGCCCTTCTTGCACGCTACATAGAACAGACTGACCAGAAAGACGAGCCCGCCAGACAGAGGACCACAACGACACTATCTCAGTTGTGCGAGGGGGTCGGGACAGACGAAGATGGGATAATCACAGCTGAGATAATGCGTGCGATGTTCAAGAAATCACCTAACACCGCCCCAGGCCCAGACGGCATCCGATACGGTGACCTACTGATGATATCAGATAATGACATGGAAGAAATGGCCAGGGAATTTGACACCAGTATCCAAAGGGGTCAGATCAAAGAAGAATGGCTACACAGCTACTTGCTGCTGCTGCCAAAACCGAACACAGACAATTCCAAGATAAGCGGCTACAGAATCATTACGATGCAGAACACTGCTGGCAAGTTACTGGAGAAAATTGTAGCAAACAGACTTGCTTATCACTTGGAACAACCCAGCTGCTTCCGGCCCACACTTGGAGGATACAGACGTAACAAAGAGTCATGGCTGAATGCGGCGGTCTTTGCTCAAGATGTTTACGAAGGATTTCAGGTCAGAGAAGAGACATGTGCGGCCGCCATAGACTTAGAGGACGCATATAACAGAGTATCTTTCGAGCACTTGATGCAAACCCTCCTCAGACTGAAAGTGCGCCCTCATCTTGTACGATGGATAGCTGCAGTTCTGCTCCAAAGGAAGGTGGTGCTAAGATGCGGGAGTTGGTCTTCTGGGCCGATAACGATATGTCCAGGATTGCCGCAGGGTTCACCACTGTCACCAGTACTATTCAACGTATATACGGTGCCGATCACTGAACAACAGTTGGACGGGAGAGGTAGGACTCTGCCATTTGCTGACGACATTCTCGTGTATCGACAAGGTCGAGATAGACAGGCGGTCGCCAATGATATGCAGGGCGAATTAGATCGAATTTCCTCATGGTATGCTGATGCCGTCGGTCTCTCTGGCTGTGGGATTACAACACTTTCTCTCTGTAATCCCGTTTCTCACGCAGAGTCTCGAAGCGGAGCGAGAGCTGAGGCGGTTCGACCCCCGCTCGTGACTTGCGGGATACTGAGCCGGCCGCTCAGAAAGCAATGGCAAACTACTGAGCGTAATCTTGCCAAGAGATCAACATACAGCTGAAAGATGCTGGTGTTGACAGCTAAGTCCTGTAAAGGATATGCTAAAAAAAAAAAAATGCTGATGCCAGTGCCCTTGTCAACCCTGCAAAGGCATCGGTTGCATGGTTCTCCCTAAACAACCATATTGTGAACACAGACCTGCCGGCGGTAAGAATGGATGGGAGCATTTTGAGTAGAACCCAGTCAATGACATATCTTGGCGTGAGGCTTAATCGTAGCCTGTCCTTCAGAGATCATGTCGATTATGTCATAACGAAAGCTCGAAAAGATTTGTCAGCAATGAGAGTCGTGGCGACTGCCAATATCGAGCAAAGACTGCTAATACTTCTGTTCCAAGGACTGGTGCTTTCACGCATCGAGTATGCCCTGGCCATCCTCACTGTCAGCCCTACACAGATTGGAAGACTTGAAAAGGTACAAAACGAAGCCATGCGGATCATTTTGGGCTGCACGAAAGACACCAGCTGTGTAGCAATGAGATACCTCCTTGACTTCCCGACAATGGAACACAGGATCAAGATCTGGAGAGCTCGTGCATACTTAAAAATAAGTGCAGATGAGCAGCACCCTCTGCATGACGCTATATTCAGTGAAAAGGGTGGCAGGCTAAAGAGAGGCAAATCATGGATGGGTCGGGCGGAAGATGTCGTCAGACAGCTCTGCAGTCTTACCAGTATCAACCCCGGCAAGGAATGGGTGCCGGTGCCTCCAGCTTTTAAGTGCACTTTCTCCTGCATCATCACACTCGACAGACGGTGCAGAAAGCAGAACCCTGTCGCTGTCAATGCAGAAGTCAACGCGTTCATCTATGAACACTCAGATAGCCCAGAAGTGCTCAGATGGATCTGTTGTACAGCAGCAGAGAAGTGCGTGGGCATTTACAGCCCGTTCAGCGGGCCGAACCGTTAAAGAATCCAGTGGTGCCCACTCTATGACCACGAGCAGCATGACGATGGAGAAAGAGCACGGGGAAGACAAAGAGAGGAATACCCGGATGATTTGGTCGCCTATCATTATCGGGACAAGAACACTGACATGACAAAAGACATGATTGTGTGAGATCACGAACCATGACCTTCCACGCTTATCGGCATTGCACCTGATGATGATGATGATGATGATGATGATGAACCAACACTGCGAAAATGCGTTACTGGTTGATTTTTATTTCTTCAAGATTATTACTAAAGCTGATATATTAACCAACATTCTGCTATGTTTCGTATTGTAGAATTCACCCAATGAGGCCCTGTTTTACACGTAAGATTTATTATTCACTGCGGCACTATTTAGACCCGTCAGTCGGAAGAGTGCCCTGAAATGCTATATATAAGGGGCGTTCATCTGAAATCCGTTCATGCCGCACCGCGCGTAATTGCGTACTTTGAACATGATCATGTTAAAGTCATATATGATGTACTGACCAATGAATAAAAGAGAACGTGTTATCGTCCCATGATGCATAGGTTCTGTTTCTGACCGTTGAGAAAATGGCCGGGTTGATCCAGAATCCGTCCAAAAAAGCTCAAAGAGCGGCGATTCAGTTTCTTTCATTAGAAGGATGTCGACTAGTGGATATTCATCGAAGAATGCAGGCAGCGTACGGTAACACATGTGTGTCGAAGACAACAGTGACAGACTGGACACGAATGTTTCGGAAAGGACGTCAGTTCACGACATATCTTCGATGGCCGGTTCAAGCGCATATTGTTGCAACAGAAGGAAAAAAACACCGCCAAAATTGATGCAGCAGTACAGATCAACTGTTGTCGAAGCAGACGTTCGCTAGCAAAATAATTTGATGGGTCAGTTGGGACAATTCAAAAGGTCGTTCGTAATAAACTGCAATATCGTAAGGTGTGTTCACAGTGGGTTCCACGGATGTTGCCAAGTATCTGTTTCACAGGCTCGTCACGATAGCGAGACACTCTTGAAGAATACACACATGGAAACCATGCTCACGGCAGACAAAATAAGGCGAACAACTTCAGCGTCCTAGTGTGGGTCACGTTTAATAGGTTGACTGCGTTCCAACATCCAGTCACCCACTATCCTTTCAGCCTCACAGTAGGTCGGATTACAGATGAATTTACACAATATCGTTGTGCAACGACTGGTAATATTAATATACACCGTATAATGTGAACCCACATCTATCGTCTCGAAAGCCACTACCCCTTGGACTACCGCAAATGGTAAAATTGTCAAGTGCGAACTTACAGTTTCAAACTGGCCATTTTGAGAATGATGTTCACCCTGATCTGGACGGACGAAACATTGCCAATTGAGCCGGATTCATATCCACTAACCTTTTCACCATCAATAAATGGTGCAAGCCACCAAGAAGTATTCGATAGTACACTTTACTTGAAGGTGGTTGTCGTTTTCAATCGCCAAACTGTATCTTTCCAACCTTCCTCATGCACGGACCCAGCCTAACTGATTTCCCAGTACCTTCGCCGTGTCGTCACTACCGTCCGGTCGCTTGAGTGACTTCCCTTCCCCGGACCGTTGTTCCGAGGTTGAACTATCATCATACTTTTTTGTGTCTGCTACAATCACTCGCCGTCTCTTGTGATTGTTGCTCTTCTGTTACTCATTCTTTTTTCTAGCCTATTTCCACTAGTGCCATATAATGATGTATTGTTACATGGCAGGTGTTGACCGACCACCAAAAAGAGGAACGCATGGGATGGTGTTTGAACCACTTGCTGCATTACAGAGTGGAGGGTGATGGATTTCTTTTTCGCATAGTGGCAGGCGATAAATCATGGTGTCATCACTTTGAGCCGAGCAGCAAAAGTAAGAGCATAAAATTGAAGCATGCTGAATAACCAAAAGCCAAAATAATTCAGGTTACAGGTTTCCGCTGGTAAGGTTATACTGAGGGCATTTTATGTCCAGGAAGGGCAATTGTTGGCAGACTTTAAAGAATATGGTGTCAACATCAACTCTGCCCACTACTTGGAAACACTAGACAAGCTGCAAAAAGCCATCAAGAATAAACGACCCAGCATGCTTTCTCGCTGTGTGACTTTGTTGCACGATAATGCTCGTCCGTATGTCACAAAGATTGTGCAGGAAGCATTAGAACGGAAGATGAGGGAATTTCTGCAACATGCAGCCTATGGTCCTGATTTGTCACCATCTGGTTTCCATTTGTTCGGACCTCTAAAAGAAGCTCTCAAGGGGCAATGATTTCATACAGATGCAGACGTAATGAACACTGTAAACACTTCGTTTAGTGAGCAGCCACAATCCTTTTTTGCAGACGGCATTCGCCGCCTACGTAAGCAATGGGATGCTTGCCTGAATGCCTACGGCGACTTCTTCTGACCAACCCATGGTGCTTAATTCATTCAAAATGAATACTTTGTTTAATTCTACCACCCTTGTTAATGTTTCTTTCATGCATTTGTAATAAAGCCATTGGAATGGGTTTCAAATGAGAGTCCCTAATATAACCATTTTACTGTATGGCAGTGAATCTTGGAATGTAAATGAACACATTAAGAAGAACTTGAAAGCAACATAGATGTGGTTGTTGAGACGAACGTTGCGAATTCCATGGACTGCCAGAGTAACTAACAACGATTGCCTGAAAGAGGGTGATGAAACTATAACACTATATCATCATCATGCACCATGCCGCTAAGCGTGGGAGGTTATGTTTTGCCATCTCACTCGATCACCAGAATCGTTGATCAGCTCAGTGTTTTGCCTCTACCATACAACGTGGCCAAGCCATCCAGGTATTTACTTCTCTGTCCTCCCCTTGTTCTCTTCTCCTCGATGTTGCCAGTTGTGACCAAGGTCTCCAATTTATTTCTTCTCATAACATGACAACAAAAAAAAAAAAACTGCATTCGCCTCAGAAACCACATTTCCACAGCCAACAGATGTTTTTCAGCTTTTTCTACTCATTTTCCAAGCGTCACATACATACGAAAGCACAGGTTCTATATATAAATATATATATATATATATATATATATATATATATATATATATATATATATATATATATATATATATATATATATATATATATATATATATATATATACTGTAGACAACAACAAGAAATAGACAAACAGCTTTTTATGTCATGTGATGAGAAGAGAGACACTGGAGAACATTGTGATAATTGGACAGATCAAGGGGAAGAGAGGCAGAGGCAGACCAAGAGAAATGATGCTGTTGGATTGAGACGGTGGCGTGGAGGAATATCATCAGCAGATTTGATTTGGAACACCACAGACCGAGATCTGTGGAGAGCCGTGAAAGCCTACGCCAGCAAGCATGGCAATTAATGCTGATTATCTTTTAACTGCGTTACACCCGTGGGCAAAGTGGAGTAACATTTCAGACCCCCCCCCCCCCCCCCCCCCCCACACACACACACACCTGATTAGAGTTACGTCCCAAGTTCACGGTGTATCATCTGTGACGAGGAACTGCATGGCTGTGGGGAGAACAGAGGCTAATGCAGGCAGTCAATCTCTTGAATGGGCTTGGCTGAAAGACATCTTGTCCCGGACCTTTATACCAGCATGCAGGCACTACTGAGTGACCGTATTTGAATCCTCAAATAAACATGACTTTATTTAATTTTACTTCTCAGAATCATCGCGGGAGCTGCGGAGTGCGTGATCTGCGCTTGATGTCATCTTTAGCAGTTAGGTTGGATGGGAAGAAGAGGAGGAAGCGAGGTAATGGAGAGAGAAGAGAGTAGAGAATTAGAAGTGAATGGGACAGGATAGAAAGGACAACGAGTAGGATTAAAATGTATAAGAGTAGGATATTGGCGTTGTCGCGGAGCCAGGCAGAGAAGGTCTGTACATGAAAAGCTGCTCTATGACTCTCCTGTCATCATGATGCAAGAATTGAATGGAGATGATTACCAATTATTTTATATGTCAGCCACATTAATCCGACTGGACAAGGGTGATGGCATGGGTAAGCTATGCTAATAAATAAAGGGTTAAAACATGAGGTTATAGACTAAGTCCATGGAATACCAATGTTAGAGATTTGGGGTCAAAGCTGTGACTTACTACATGTCTATGTCGTGGTGGATTATGCTGTCACAAAGGAACGGTGGGACTGGCTTAAGGAGCTGGATGAGATCCCAGACATTATGCTTCTTATTTGTGAAGACTTTAATGCACGACACAGAGCGTGAGACAATAATGGTGAAAGCCGACAGTGAAATGCTCTTGGGTAAATGCAGCCATTTTTGCCTGTGGTGTTTATGAAGATGAAGACCGACAAAGGGGAGTGGCTATTATTTTTGACCGGAAAACATCAAAATCTGTTCAAGGATATTTGGCCGTGTGGAACACAATTCTACTAGTTAAATTAAGTGGCAGACCTTTTAGCATACATTTTATTCAAGTATATGCCCCAACAGGAGAATCCAGTGAAGATAGTGTAGAGGAATTTTATAATGACATAGAGACTGCCTTAAAGAAATGTACAAATTCGGAAATAAACATCATAATAGGAGACTTCAATGCAAAAGTAGGAAATCAAGGTGATAGATACACAGTAGGAAACTATGGTTTAGGTGAGAGATATGAAAGAGGATACAGACTCGTAGAGTGGGCAAAAGAACAGGAAATGATTGTAGGAAACACCTGGTTTAAGCAACACCCTAGAAGATTATGGACATTGAGGAGTCCTGATAGCAGGATCAGACACCAGATTGATACACTCTAATTAGCAGAAGATTTAGAAACGCACTAACAATAGCAAAAACAGTTCCTAGTGCTGATTGTTATAGTGACCACAAACTACTTACAGGAACACTGATGATAAAGTTTAAGAAAGTCAAGTATATAACAGGAAACACTAAATATGATTTGTGTACATTGAGTAATGACAAGGAAATACAATACAAATTCAACATAGAAGTACAGAACAGATTTGATATATTGTCTGATCTAGAGATATTATTCCAGGGTGTGGATGACCAATGGGAAATGTTGAAGAATTCAATCAGTTTGGCTGCAGAAACAACTATTCCAAAATTAAAGAAGGTGGGTCGTAAGAATTGGATGACAGAAGAAATGTTACACCTAATGGAAACAAGAAGACTCAACAAAAGTAATCCTGCCAAATATGACGAAATTCACAGACAAGTCAGAATATTATGTAAAGAGGCAAAAGAGGCATGGCTTGAGGAAATTTCCTTAGACATTGAAAAAAAACACAACAGTCAAAATACCAAATTAGTGCACACAACAATTCAGGAACTTACTAATAAAAGAACAAGTACATCAACAGGCTGTCTAAAAACTAAAGATGGCAAAATCATAATAGAAAAAGATCAGATTCTACATGTATGGACAGATTATGTGAAAAACCTTTATAATGATAACAGAGAGGAACAGTATGATATTAGATTTAATAATGAAGGACCGCCAATTTTGAAGATGGAGGTTCGAAATGTTCTTAAGCATATGAAAGCTGGCAAGGCCCCTGGTGCAGATAACATCACAACAGAAATGATTAAAGCTTTAGAAGAATTTGGACTAGAGCAAGTCACCAGACTGCTGAACACATTATATGATACTGGTGATATACCTTCTGAATTATGTAACTCTGTATTTATTGCAATCCCAAAGAAATCAGGAACCTTGGAATGTGATCAACATAGAACAATTAGTATAATGAGCCACATCATAAAGATTTTGCTACGAATTATCATGCAAAGAGTGAGGAAGAAAATACAACCTGAAATAGGCGAAGAACAATGTGGGTTTGTAGAAGGAAAGGATACAGTAAAAGCTGTGTATATGCTGCGAACAGTTATTGAACGTGCTATAGAAGTAAACAAGGAATTACACCTTTGCTTTATTGACTACACAAAGGCTTTTGATAGAGTTAGACATGTCAACATGGTAGATATGCTTGCAGATCTACAAATTGATGGGAAAGACATTAGACTTACAAAAACATATATTGGAAACAAGCTGCCATAAGGATTGATAATGAAGTGGGACAATATCAACCTATTAAGAGAGGTGTTAGGCAGGGATTTGTAATGTTTCCAAATCATTTGTTCCTATTGTCACGGAAAAACTTGATAGTTTCGATCGATGACAGAAAGACCCGACATTCGTCTACACAAAAAGGCAATCCTTTGATGAGTAGGGGACTGTGGAACAAAATACGTCGCGTCAAATGTCTACACAAAGTCGGCATTTTGTTAACAAGTTGTTGCGAGAGACGGGACAATAGCGCCATCCGTCTACACGGCGGTAGTCAGCCTTTGAAGTCGTAGACGGAATGTCTGGACAGACGTCGGATGGATTCTGTGATGTGGGGAAAAATCCCCTGGTTCACCGGCAGACGGGATCTTTGTTGTACGAGACTAAAGATTCCCAGATGAAAGCAAACTAGACGGCGGGTTGATTCCAGTCAGTCTAAAACAGGGGGAGAAAGCTAGACTCTGGACTGATCAGCGTCTAGACTTTTTGGTGACGTCACTCAAGCCCCGAATTAAAACAAGTTGCAGTAAACAAGTTCGAGTTAGTCGACCAAAAGTATGAAGTGCTAAGGATCGGCGCAGTATTCCGAGTTGTGTTATAGAAAGATACTATAGTGTCAAAGTGTTGATATTTATCGGCGGACATAGATCCAGTCTGTGATTGCATAGTTTCAATCTTCAACTGGAATAGCCATATGGTATTCTATTAATCATATCTAACTTAGAGTATGATTAGGAATAGAGTACAGTACTGTGCGGTGATAGAATGTATTATAGGTGCGGTTATAGAGTGTTCTATAAGTGCGGTGATAGAAAGTATTATAGAAGCGTCGGCACTAGTAGCCTATTGTGTGGCTTTAACTAGCTCGTGTGAGATATCATTTAACTCAGGGAGTTAATGACAATGTAGTGAGATAATAATTAGAGAGATTGAGGATGGTTGGGAGGGATGAAGGGAATGTGAAATGGTAGGATCTTCCAGTAGGGCATCTGCTAGGTTTCTACCTGTTTCCTTTAATCTTTCCTTGCGTTCCCATGTCTCAGACCAATGTGATGAGCTATTTGGTCGTATAACAGAGTTCGGTTCTCTGTTATAGATCTGAGTGCTGCTATCGGCCTACACTCACCTAATTAAGTTCAGAATTGAGTTGCTCTCACTAGGGGATTCTCTATTCTACAGGTTCCACTTGATGATGCTACGATATAATACCAAGAAGTTAGTATCAAAGTTATATAAAGTGATGGCTCACGGATTGAAGACAGAGGTTACTGAGAGGATTGTACACTGGGCTCATAACCTAGTTGGTCTGCAGAAACCTGGCTTCTGCTGAGCAGGACTTGATGAACATATGTGTGATTATTTTCTTGAGTTATATGCTACATCACCGAAGATTCAGAACACTATAAATAACACATATACCAATATACATAACTACCTGGAACATTAATAGGTTGTTTGTTTAATATGGGGAACATCTCATAACCAGTGACGTATAAACATTTACATTTTCCCGGGTGACATTTAATATATTTTGAAAGATTCTTTGATCAACGAACATTATTTAACAGAGTAAATTCACAGTGTTTGCTAGAGTGAAGACCAATATCGACCAGTGTCTATCATTGATGACCAGCATCCTGATTGTTCGAGAGTTATCCGAGAAAGTCGTCACGTGGCCGGAGAAACATCTTCTGGATGAGGTTTTCTGTCCGGAAAACATGGTGCTGTTGTGTGCTCAGCACAGTGATGTAACAGACTTTGCTCCTGATTCACTTGTATGATTCTACATACACATTAGCATATTTGACACACATTCTACACATTACCCACACACACTTCTCACACACATACCTTTTGCTTTAATAAATTATTTTGTATTTATTTGTTAAAGCTAGAGTTGTTGAGTATGTTGTGTTGGGGAGAATGAGAGGGGGCATAATCCAGGGGTGAGTGAGAGTAATAAAGAGCTGTCTACAGACTGAAGGAGTTTTGTGGACGGATTCTGGTGGTTTCTCTAAGACAATACTATTGGGTTAATTAAAATGTGGGTGTTGATTCCCCTCACTCCAGGGACAACACTAAAGTAATAAAGGATTACTACGACACCTATAGAGTGAAAATATTATCAGGAATGTAGAAGATATAAATGGAATCAGCATTGGAGGACACAACATAAACAACAGTAGATATGCAGATGATACAGTATTGATTGCAGACAATGCACAAGATCTATAACAATCAGTAGACGCAGTTGTTGTACACATTGAGCAGCTGGCGTTTTAAATTAAATTGTAAGAAGACACAGGTTATGGTCGTAACTATGAACAATGAAGTACCACAATGTAATATACAAGTAAATGGGAATATTCTTCAACAAGTGAATCGGTACAATTATCTCTGAACATTCATAACATTTGATGGGAAGAAGAGAGCCTTGAAGAGATTAGAACAAGAATCGCATTGTCGAAAGTACCCTTTAACAAGATGAAAAACATTCTGACCAATAAAATGATGTGAAGTGAAACGACAAAAAGAGTGTTGAGGGGGTGTGAAACTTGGACAATATGCAGTCAAGCTGAAAAACATCTGATAGCTGAAGAAATGTGGTTTCTGAGTAAAATGCAAAGAATACCATGGACAGACAGACAAACCGATGACCAAGTACTACAGGAGACAAATGAAAATCGTAAAATGATTAGAGAAATTAGACGTAGACAGTCACATTTTTGGACATGTTATGAGAAGAAATGGATTGGAGAACTTAGTGACAACTGGCAAGATCGAAGGGAACAGACCAAGAGGAAGACCGAGAGGAAAATACCTGGATGGCTTGACCACATGGCATGGACGAGACAGGAACACTGAGCTGATCCACGACGCTGGTGATCCAGTTAAATGGCAAGTCATGACCGCCCACGCTTTCAGGCATGGCATATGATTGATTGATTGATTGATTGTTTATGAGGGGTTCCAAAACAGACAAGAGAGGGTGGTCGCTGCACTGGATCACGAGGACACGTACGATGGAGTCATATATGATATTATGAGGTATCATCTCGTGCATATGAGAGTATGTCCTTGGTTGGTGAACTGGATTGTGTCTGTTTTGTATTTTCGTAAAGTGGCTTTCCGACTGTGTATTGGACGTCTAAGCCATGTATCATAGCCCCCGGACTACCACAGGGGTAAGCAATTTCACTTGTGCTTTTCAATTTATAAACAAGAAAGTTTGCAAGCCTCGACGCACCATGGGCGAGAAGTCTAGTAACATTTGCAGTTGACGTTCTCGGATACAGGGAGGTAGGGCAAATAAGACAGCTCAGAAGCTGCAGACGACATTGGGCATAGTGATGGATTGGTGCACGTAGATAAAAGCTGTCATTAACCCAGAAATTGCAGCTACCTTATGGAGCTCCCCGGACAATAGGATTGTTAAAGCTGACTTCCCAAGCCTCACAATAAAGGTAGACATGTGAATAGAGAAACAGTCTAAGGCATATGTGAATCTCTTTTTATGGTAAACTGTCCATTATGGATCATATTGAAGTGGTGGTTACATCATGTCAGAAGGAAATCAGTGCACCTAAGTGTATTGCAACAGGAGACATGGAGCAGAAATTGCTATTCACACTTTTTCAGCACTTGATCATCTCAGTGGTGGAATGATGACTGGGGATGATCATTGTCTCCAAGAGTCAGCTAGTGAAACTTCATCAACTTCTTTTGCGTTCATCCGGAATATTGTTTTAGACATAATTTCGTTGTGTCTGTTTACAGCAGAGCTTCGATATTTGAACCTTTCTGTTGACACATACATCTTCGGGCATATTTTGGCCGGGATAAGCTAGTGAAACTAGAGCGCATACAGAACGAAGTCACGAGGGTGAATCTGGTGTTTACAAGGGACACCCCAATGGTGTGGATGCGATACATCCTGACGCTACGGACTCAAGGTGTTGCAGGCAAGGTCATGCATCAATGTGGCTGCGGACAAGGAACATCTCCTACATGATTCTCTAGATGCAGTCATTGGCCACATGCTTTTAAGAGGACGATCATGTATGGCTCAGGAAGAACATACCATCAGAGAATTGTTCCCACTTGAGAAGATTGACAGAGGCAGAGAGTGGATCAAGGTGCCGAATAGAAATTCAGACGTATGGTGTTATAGTCCCATTGAGACGTGAGTATAGGGAGATCCCATCAGGCGCAATGGAAGGAAAAATTAAGCAAATTTATTCAGGACTGCTCTCGTCCCGGCGGTGTGATTATCTATTCCTATGGTTCTGTGTTGAGAGGCATACGGGGTACCTATGGAGTAATAGCAAGAGCCAATGGCCAGTGTTCAGTAAGGGAGAGTTTGGCATATGACTCAACGGGTCTGGGATCGGAGGTGTTATTGCTGATTTCCTCTGGTTGGAGAGCTGAATGTATACGGATGTTGTGATTGTAACTGATTGGCAAAGCATGCTAGCAGAGCTGAAGATAGGTATTTTTCGTGCTGAATGGTCTGCATCGATTCAGAGGTCGCAGGTTGTGTGCATTCGCAGAATCGTTTCTCCAGGACACTCTGGTGTGGTTGGAAGTGACAAGGCAGTCAGATCGGCTGGTGCCGCATCATTAAGGGGTGATAAGGTGGTTGTGATGAGGACCCTTTGAGAGTGCGTAAATAATGAATGAGGCAAGATGAACTGCATGGTCTTAAGAGATTGCAGCAGAAGGGATAGTCAGTGGACGGTCGCCGCTCGGAGGAGGAGCGAGAAAAGAATGTGGTCATATTGTAACGGGTATGATGTCGGTTCTTGACTACATTCAAATCACCTCATGATGAGAGTTCATTCTTAAAGTTTAAAGACATTAAGTGGAAAATGTATTCTTTAGATAACGCTTATAGTGTAACGAAGAAGCAAACGGACTTACGTAATGCTGGAGGAGCTGTAGACAACAGAAACGCCACATTGTATGAATGCATTTATGTAATGTATGTATGTAATGTATGTATGTATGTATGTATGTATGTATGTATGTATGTATGTATGTATGTATGTAATGTATGTATGTACGTAATGTAATAAAGTATATGTATGTATGTATGTATGTATGTATGTATGTATGTATGTATGTATGTATGTATGTATGTATGTATGTATGTGTGCATGTATGTATGTATGTATGTGTAATGTATGTATGTAATGTATGTATGTAATGTATGTATGTACGTAATGTAATAAAGTATATGTATGTATGTATGTATGTGTGTATGTATGTATGTATGTATGTATGTATGTATGTATGTATGTATGTATGTATGTATGTATGTATGTATGTATGTATGTATGTATGTATGTATGTATGTATGTATGTATGTATGTATGTATGTATGTATGTATGTATGTATGTATGTATGTATGTATGTATGTATGTATGTATGTATGAGATTAGAGAGATAAGACGAACAGAACATTCGACGGATTTTCGTGTCCAGTTCTTAAATTTGTGAAAATAAAGTTCCTTGTTTCATTTGTTCATTCACAATCTCTCTCTCTCTCTCTCTCTCTCTCTCTCTCTCTCTCTCTCTCTCTCTCTCTCTCTCTCTCTCTCTCTCTCTCTCGTTCTCTCTCTCTCTCTCTTTCTCTCTCTCTTTCTCTCTCTCTTTATCTCTCATTATCTCTCTCACTATCTCTCTCATTATCTCTTTTTATATCTCTCTCACTCCCTCTCTCATTATCTCTCTGAGTACATCTCTCTCTCTCTCTCTCTCTCTCTCTCTCTTCTCTCTCTCTCTCTCTCTCTCTCTCTCTCTCTCTCTCTCTCTCTCTCTCTCTCTCTCTCTCTCTCTCTCTCTCTCTCTCTCTCTCTCTCTGTCCGTCCAAGGTTCTCTTTACTTTTAACTTAAAACCCAATTTCACTCCTTCCACATTATTCTTCATTTATTTTATAATTGTCAATTTATCGGGTTCTTATATCAGGATTGTCTCAATATAGATCTTAAGAACCTTTTCTCACCCTTATTAGACAAATATAAATTGCAGAGAATAGTCTTGATCTTGTGAAATGTTGCCTTTGCTTGTGCGTTTTACATTTACCTTACAACATACATCTTATATATGATGTTTTTAAAGTACCCTAACACTTATATGAATTGACTTGATGGAATGACTTGAATTTCAGGATTATTTATCTGCCTTAAAAAAATAAAAAAAAATAAAAAAATAAAAAAAAAATTAAATTGCATGATTCCTGGGCAAATGTTACGTTCAGTAGTTTGCCTTTGCTTTCTGAACGACCTTTCAGTTCACGGTCGTACCTGGTCGTTGCCACCAGGCGGGGGAGATGAAGAGTGGGAGATTCTGACAGGTACCTATACCTTTTTCGAAAAAATATCAGCACCGCTGTGCTTCGAACCCGATTTCAAAAACCGCGTTCGCAAGCTCTTAGCCACAGAGACCGATTAACTGCGTTACTTGTAATATCTCGAAATGCATTCTTGTATATTCATCTTTAAACTAAACTGCATTGACTTCGTTACACTACGAAAAATGGAAGACACCTTTTGAATATAATGTTGATCACAATGTAGACGTACATTTAAAAAAAAGAACGGACATAACATGTGTAATGTAGAATTGAAGGGAACATTTGATTCCCGGGATATGTAATTGAGCTAATGAGATTATTTCAATGTTCAATGTTAAGAGACACTAAAGTGAAGATGTATTAAGTTGATAATGTTTATCGTGTAATGATGAAATAACTTGACTTACATGGAGGAGCTGTAGAAATAGAAACGCAATATATATATATATATATATATATATATATATATATATATATATATATATATATATATATATATATATCTATATATATATATATATATATATATAGATATATATATATGTGTGTGTGTGTGTGTGTGTGTGTTCAAGTTTTGATACATGTTAATTAAACAATTGAGCAGATTAGAACACAGACTAAAATGCCAGCTTGGTGCCAGGGTAGCCGTGGGACTGAATCTGTTATCTTATACCTCTTACGCTGGGGTGCTGTGTTTGATGTGTCTCCACAACCATCTGTCTCGTTTATTGCCAATCAGTTGTGATACCGATTTCCATCAATGCTACCGATTTTAATAAATAATATTGATATTTATCAACGCTTCGGATGTTCATCAGTACTAACGATGATCATCAACGCTACCGATTATAACAGTCTGACGGTAAGGACGACCAAGGAAAATACAGATAGTGATTAAAATATTTAGTGATGTCAGGCAGAGACATGCGTAGTCGTACTCGGATTTATAAAATTATAGAAGACAAACCCTTTCTTATAGCGCACTAGAACGCACGATATACGTAGGAAGACGTTGTTTTGTATCCGAGTATCGACGGGGATTTCGACAACGGAAGGTCGACAAGATGGCAACAAAAGCTAAGTGAATACAGTTTGTGACTGGATTCTAACCGGATCGGAGGTGCTAAGATCTTATATGCTTTGATAATATCTGGACTTATAGAGGACAAGAAGAATGCATGCGACAAATAGGACGGATCATTAGAAATTTCAAGGACATTAGAAAACTGAATTAAATTACTTATAATTATTATACTTTACGAGGGATATTTTGAAATATAAGCATGACATTGGCTAGGAGATTTTATCTCGTTAATGGTTTATCAGCCACATTTCTCAGTTTGGTGGAATTATGGAGTTGCTGTCTTAAATCAAGTGTAATAAAGAATTTTCCAGAATTTTACCATGGTGAAATCTCATGATGCAATTACTAAAATTGCAACGGATGTTTCATTGGTCATACCTTTGTCATTGTTTGATCTTCTCACACAATCGAATTGTCGCGAAGTACTATTAGTAATCAAAGTTGCGCCACTTTAGATCATGAGCTGACTAAGCGATCCTTGTTTCAGCAGAGCTGTTTATTGCTGCCGCTCTTGTTGGTGTTAAAGATAGGTACTACATTTTCAGTTACCGAATGTTGCCGGCGATGTTTCAAACGGCGATTTACGTTTTCTTGTTATTGTTCCCCGGTATTAAGGATATATATAGTACTCGTTATATAGCCGTTGCAGCTTGATTTAGTATAAATAATTAAATTGAGCATCCATTCTTACGAGTACTGTGAAATTTTCAAATATTTTAGTCGACTGGGGTCATCTCAAACAGAAATTATTTAGATCGTAGGCTAAGATGCGTCATGTTAAATTTCAATGGCGGGAATATAGCGGTTTTCCGTGTCATAATACAGCGATGATCATTTAATATTCTTATGGATTATTCAGAGCGACGAGATTATAATGATGCACGTTTGCATTCACCACCCATTCTAGTATTTAGGAGGAGGAAGAGGCTGGAGGAAGAGGGAGTTTGAGGTTTTCATGTGAATTTTGCGTTCAAAATAAAAACCTGAGTTATCACCCTTAGCGCAAAAATACCCAAGGGCAGTTATCTGCCCTTAGCTTACGTGTTTTGTGGTCACACTTTCCAGAGTGGGTTACCAATATGCCAATCTATATTTATAAAACAAAGTGCATGTATGTAAATATGTGTGTATGTATATATGTATGTATGTAAATATGTATGTCCTTTATTTGTTCGCGAACGGCCCATCCGATTGAGATGAAATTTTCTACACGCCTTCCTTTCATTCCAGAGCTGTCAACTGTCATAGTTTTTTTTTCTTCTTCCTCCTCCTCCCTCCTCCCCCTCCCAAAATACGTACGTAAATATATGATGATGATGATGAAAGAATCCCCGAACCAAAACGCTAGGGAAAGGGAAGAAAATGACGTGACTACACAGAATCGTCACACGGCAATCATCATCATCAAGTGCCGTGCCGGCTGGCGTAGGCGTTCATGGCTCTCCGTAGATCTCAGTCTTTGGTTTTTTGGATCAACTCTGCTGCTGATATTCCTCCATGCCACGGCAATATCAATAACAATTCATCTTTTTATGTGTAAGGAAGTTATCTACAGTCGTGTAGAAGGGAAGAACTAGACGAGTATGAATTCGGAATGGCGAACTCTCTCCCCCTCTCTTCTCCTCCCTCTACCTCCTCCCTCCACCCTTCTCCTCTTCCTCCTCCCTCTCATCCCTCTCCCTCCTACCTCCTCCTTCTCCCTCTTCCTTCTCCCTCTTCCTCTCCCCTTCTCCTCCATCCTCCTCCCTCCTACTCCCTCCGCCTCCTCCCCCCTCCTCCCTCATCTTCCCTCCTCCTCCCTCTCCCTCCTCATCCCTCCTCCTCCTGCCTCCCTCCTCCTCCTGCCTCCTTCTCCCTCATCATCCTCCCTCCTCCTTACTCCCTTCTTCTCCCTCTTCCCTCTTCCTCCTCCTACCTCCTCCCTCCTCCTCCTCCCTCCACCCTCCTCCTCCCTTCTCCTCCTCTTCCTCCTCCCTTTCCTTCCTCCTCCTCCTCCTCTACCTCCTCCTCCCCCTACCTCTTTCCTCCTCCCTCCTCCTCCCCTTCCACCTCTCTTTCCTTCCTCCCCTCCTCATTCTCCCTCCTTCCTCTCCCTCCTTCCTCCTCCTCCTTCCTTCTTCTCCCTCCTCCTCCTCCTCCCTCCTCCCCCTCCTCCTTCCTCCTCCTCACTCCTCCTCCTACCTCCTCCTCCTCCCTCTACCTCCTCCCTCCTCCTCCTCCCTCTACCTCCTCCTCCCTTCACATTCCTCCTCCTCCCTCTTCCTCCTCCTCCCTCCTCCTCCTCATCCCTCCTTCTCCCTCCTCCTCCTTCTTCCTCCTCCTCCTCCTCCCTCCTCCCCTCCTCCTTCCTCCTCCTCCCTCTCCTCCTCCTCACTCCTCCTCCTCCCTCCTCCTCCTCATTCTACCTCCTCCCTCCTCCTCCCTTCACATTCCTCCTCCTCCCTCTTCCTCCTCCTCTCTCCTCCTCCTCCCTCCTCCTCCCTCCTCCTCCCTCCTCCTCATCACTCCTCCTCCTCCTCCTCCTTGTTCCTCCCTCCTCCTCCCTCCTCCCCCTCCTCCTTCCTCCTCCTCCCTCTCCGCCTCCTCCCTCCTCCTCCTCCCTCCTCCTCCTCCCTCCTCCTCCCTCTACCTCCTCCTCCTCCCTCCTCCTCCCTCTACCTCCTCCCCCCTCCTCCCTTCACATTCCTCCTCCTCCCTCTTCCTCCTCCTCCCTCCTCCTCTCTCCGCCTCCCTCCTCCTCCTCTTCCCTCTACCTCCTCCCTCCTCCTCCCTTCACATTCCTCCTCCTCCCTCCTCCTCCTCCCCTCCTCCTCTTCCCTCCTCCTCCTCCCCCTCCTTCTCCTCCTTCTCCCTCCTTCTTCTCCCTCTTCCTCCTCCCTCTTCCTTCTCCTCCTTCTCCCTCCTCCTTCTCCCTCTTCCTCCTCCCTCTTCCTTCTCCTACCTCTCCCTCCTCCTTCTCCCTCTTCCTTCTCCCTCTTCTTCTCCCCTCCTCCTCCTACCCTCTTCCTCTTCCCCTCCTCCTCTACCTCCTCCTCCCCTCCTCCTCCTCCTCCTCCTCATCCCTCCTTCCTCCTCATCCCTCCTTCTCCCTCATCCTCCTTCTTCCTCCCTCCTCCTCCTCCTCCTCCTCCCTCCTCCTTCCTCCTCCTCCCTCTCCTCCTCCTCTCTCCTCCTCCTCACTCCTCCTCCTCCTCCTCCTCCTCCTCCCTCTACCTCCTCCCTCCTCCTCCCTTCACATTCCTCCTCCTCCCTCTTCCTCCTCCTCCCTCCTCCTCTCTCCGCCTCCCTCCTCCTCCTCCCTCTACCTCCTCCCTCCTCCTCCCTTCACATTCCTCCTCCTCCCTACTCTCCTCCCCTCCTCCTCTTCCCTCCTCCTCCTCCCCCTCCTTCTCCTCCTTCTCCCTCCTCCTTCTCCCTCTTCCTCCTCCCTCTTCTTTCTCCCTCCGCCTCCTCCCTCCTCCTACTCTCTCCTCCTCCTCCCTCCTCCTCCCTCTCCCACCTCCTCCCTCCTCCTCCTCCTGCTCCCTTCTCCTCCTGCGTTCTCCTCCTCCCTCCTTCTCCCTCCTCCTCCCTCTTCCTCCTCCCTCCTCCTCGCCTCCTCCTCCACCCTACTCCTCCCTCCTCCTCCTAATCCCTCCTCCTCCCTCCTATTCCTCCCTACTCCTCCTGTCTCCTCCCTCCTCCTCCCTCCTCTTCCCTCCTCCACCTCCCTCTTCCTCCTCCCTCCTACATTTACCCAAGACAGACAGACAGTCAGACAGATAGTCGGGAACGGGATCTTATATGACTACTTATATAATTTAAATGAGATGCTCTCCACCATGGGCTGGGCCGGGTCAGACAGACAGATAGGTAGATAGACAGACAGACAGACAGACAGACAGACAGACAGATAGATAGATAGATAGATAGATAGATAGATAGATAGATAGATAGATAGATAGATAGATAGATAGATAGATAGATAGACAAAAAGACAGGGAGGGAGGGAGGGATAGACGGAGGGATGGGTCTATTAGACAGACAGACAGACAGACAGACAGACAGAGATAGATAGATAGACAAACAGACAGACAGACAGACAGGCAGGGAGGGAGGGAGGGATGGAGAGACGGAGGGAGAGACGGAGGGACGGGGAGGGAGAGACGGAGGGACGGGTAGGCAGACAGATAGACAGGGAGGGAGGGAGTTATAGACGAGGGAGAGACAGAGGGATGGGTCTATTTGACAGACAGACAGACAGACAGACAGTCAGACAGACAGACAGACAGACAGACAGACAGTCGGTAACGGGAACGGGAACTTATATGACTACTTATATGAATTAAATGAGATGCTCCCCACCAAGGACTGGGCGAAGCCGGGCCGGGTCAGCTAGTGTTAAATATAAACTGACATACAAAAATTAATATCTCAGCTTACATTTGACGTACAAACTTGTATACGGTATCGTTGGATTTGTATTTTCAAGAGGTATCCAACTATGCAGTTACATAATTAAAAAAGCAATTTAGAAAATGTTCCCAGAGTACCTAGTTAAAGAGGACCGTTTATTATTGCCGCTTGTCCAGGATTAGAACTTGGATGTGTGGGAGAATGTTCCCCATCTGACATGTAATAGGAAGAGTCGTTTATTTTACCTTGTCCCCGGGATCCGAACTTGGAGTTGTGGGCAGATTGTTCCTCATCTGCCATGTTGCAAGAGAAGTTATTTTCATTATTGCTGCTGTTCCCAAAGATCTCGACTGGGAGTTGTTGTAGAAAACAGTTTCAAGTTATTAATAGAAACATTTTATTCGACTGAATCTGATATGCTGCTGCCTGAAGGACATCATCAGTTTCAATGCATCAAATACATCTTCAAGTGCGTTGAGTTGACCTATCGTTCAACTGTCGGTGTACTATAATGAATTCTGGAGTTACCCTATTGGACGTGTGCTATGAAGACTGAGGTTCGATTCATGAAGAAGTTGCATCTTTGGACATGAAGATGGGGAATTCGTTTTGTTATCTAAATAAAGTGTGGGTTAATTATATATGCATCATTTTTATTTTTTCATTTTTTTTTTAATTGTATATGTACAATACATTTTTCTTGAATATAAAAGAAGTAGAAGATGATAAATTCAGAAGAAATTACTCTGGGATCTAATATAGGATAAATGAGAAAAATCATCGGAAAATTAGATATGTCATTAAAACAGCAAGATGTTGAAAGATTCAATGGTCAAGCGAAGAAATACAAATCTTGGAAGGTGGATATTGAAAAATGTGCTTTTCCATTTGGCCCCACTGACAAAAAGAAGAAGAAGATAATGTTTCAGGGTAGTATTAGCCCAGTTTCTGATCATATAAATAGGAAGTTAGAAGTGGAGGTCAAGAAACATGGGAGGAGTTGAAAAAAAAATTAATTATCTAGCTCATAAATATGTGGAGGTAACAGAACCACAGTATGCATTTTCCGTTTTACGATAATCAAGGCAAGAAAGAGTGTGCAGTTGTACAGTGATATACTTATTTATTTAGTGGAGGACGCATGTTTAGGTCAAAATATAAACGCAGATGAAGTCGAGAGAATGCAGGTACGCATTTTCGTTGATGGGCTGTAATCAGACGGTCTAAAATTTAAGTTTATTCGGAAAAATCTTGTTTAATTGGCTCAGGCAGAGAACCATGTGGCAATACAGAACAAATAACGGAAAAACCGATGGATATTGAACACTCGGAAAATAGATGGAGACAAAGAAGGAAATATTGTTGAAGTCGTGGTGAAGTCTATGCGAAGTCGTGGTCGGATATATAACATTACATAAGACAAATCTTTTTTCATAGCGCAATAACACACACAATATATACGAAGGAGGAATGTGTTGTATCTAAGTAGTGTCGGGGATTTCGATAACGGAATGTCCACACGACGACAACAACAAAAAAGTGAGTAGAGTTTGTGATTGGATCGCAACCGGATCTGACGTGTTTAAGTTCTTGGGAGCTTTGATAACATCTCGGCTAATGGTGGACAAAAATAATGTTTGAGACAAATAAGGCGGATCATTATAAATCTTAAGGACATAAGAACACATAATTAAATTCATAGAAACAAGCAAGTTTACTTGATAGAATTATTATAGTTGACGGGGGATATTTTGGAATATAGCATGAAAATGGTTTGGAGATTTTATCTTGCTAATTTTTCATCGGTGACATTTCTCATCATCTAATCTCATCTCATCATGTTCCTCTTGTACCTTGCGGTGTCGAGGTGAAGTATAAACAGCGGGACAGTGCCCGCTTATGGACTTCATATATCGATATTCCCATGGACTGTTATTCCCTGCGTCCATCGTTTACGTGGTGGGCCTCTTCCTCTATTACCCTCTGGTCTGTACATCATTGCTTGTTGCCATTAGGGTGAGTTCGTTTATACTTCTTAGTTGTTATGCCAGTAGTATGAAGATCCCCTGCCGGCTTGCAAGGCCAGTCGCAGGTTTAGGACAAACATCTGACCATAGGGAGTCCATCCCCTATGTCGAGCCATATCCCCGTTAGCCCATGACCTCGCGGTCATGGTTTCCCAGTCTGCACCACGTGGAGGTGGTGTTGACTTGTGTAGTCTTCGGGTCATCGGCAGCCTACTAATTTTCACTTTTCACCCCTCCTAGAAGAGGCTAGCCGATCCTAACCCTGCTGGTTGCAGGGCCAGGCGCAGTCCACACCTTGCAGACATTTCTCAATTATGTGGAATTATGGAATCGCTGTTTTAAATCACGTTGAATAAAGAAATTGTATGAATTTTATCATGGTGAAATATCCTGATGTCGTTATTGAAATTGCTATGGATATTTCATTGACCATATATTTGTCGTTATGTGATATTCCCACACAATCCTGTCAGCTCGAAGTACTATCAGAAATCAACATTGTGCCATTATATTAGATCCTGAGCTAACTAAGCGATCCTTGTTTCAGCCAGGCTGTTTATTGCTGCCTCTCTTATTGCTGTTACACGATGACGATCAACGCTCTCGATGTCCATCAGCGCTACTGATGTCCATCAACTCACCGATGTTGATCAACGCTACAGTTGTTCAGCAACGCTACCGATGTTCATCAACGCTATGGTGTTAAATAGTCCAGCATCTTCTCTGCCGGATTCTCCTACCTCTCCTTCTTTTCCTGCTCTACCCCCTTTCCACCTCGTGGCATGCCCTAAGAGATAGTATATGAGGTAAATGAAACGAGAAGTAAGCTCACGAGGCTCTGGAGTTGTGTAATGAAGCCGTGTAATATATTATATGAACAGTTGATGTGTTCTAATAGTTAAAATCAGTATATCTCTTAACGTTCTGTACGCTGACAGCAGGGAGAGCGTCAACCCCTCCACCGGTTAGTTTGATGACTGTGTTGACTTCTCATTCAGAAAGTAATGGCACACTACTAAACTCAAACCTGGAGCATCAACAGGGTTGAAGTTGCGTTACTTTATTTTACTTTACGTTATGTTACGTTAACGTTTGTTCTTTCGAACGACGACACTGTAAATTGAACATGCCCATGCGTGCTCAATCCTCAGAAGCAGCGGCATGGTATTTCTGTTCACTGTTCCCACGAGGAGTTGGTTGTTATTTCTACTCATGTGACCTCAAACTACCTCATTGATCTTCTGGACCAGGCTTCCTGACATATCAAGCAGTCGGTCCAGCGTCAGAGCTTCGTCAGTATCCATCAGCCGGGACTGTCCTGTAGTGTTGATTAAATCAGCCCTGTTCATGTTTCTGTAATGGTGCATTATTTGGCAGCTCGTCTGGCAGCGTACATTAGCGTTTGGTCGGGTATTTCCAGGTGCTCAAATCGAGGTTAGTGATATATAGCGCTGCTTGCGAATGATGTCTATCGATTCGGAGCGGAGACTGCCGGTTGAAATATTTTGTATTACTTTTGAAAACAGTTCCTGTAGTTAGTCACCGTTGAACGGTGTTGGAGTCTAGAGTAACATATGCATTCCTCGTGAATAGCAAAGCCTGTAGAAGGCTGTGTTATCTTTTTAAGCGCTGAATATAGACATATGTACCGTGTTAACAAGATGTATTTTTAACATTTGTGTTCGTTTCTGTTTAATCCACACACACACACACACATACCCACATGCACATTTGTGTGTGTGTGTGTGTGTGTGTGTGTGTGTGTACAAATGTGTTATCAAAAGGGTTTCGGCTGTTAACCATGTGTAGTGATAATGATGCACATACACGTTGCACAGACATACAGCCACCAAGACAAACATGCCATAGACACAGCCACAGCGACTCTTAACTTGACAACAAACAATATTTGCCAATGGAAAAAAAAATGACATTTTGAATGTATATGCATAGATACAAAAGTGTGGATAACGACGGAAACCCTAAACAAAAAAAGCTAAATAAAAAGGAGAAGCAAAGAAACAGACCTTAACAACAGCCAAACCGGAGTTTCGAAAGTCAGAATCCAGGAAACATATGCAGAACCTAATAAAGAGGTTAAGAAGCATACACAGGCAGATAAAAGACAATATATAGACGAACTAGCAAGAGACGAAACATCGGCTCAATGACCTGGACTTCGCCGACGTCATTGTCCTCCTGTCTCACACACGGAAATGTAGGCAGGATAAACCAACAACCACGCTCTGCTAATTGTTGAGATCATCATGGCCGAATTGATAGGCGCGCTTGTTTATAAACATCCTAAGTGCTGACGCCGAGGTGGCGGTTCCAACCCCTACACTGATCAGATGGAACAAAATGTTGACTTCGTGTGCTCAACTGGAGACGTAAAATACAAGTATGTACGCAGTCGTAGTAGGTTCGCCTGATGGCAAGAAATGCAGGTAATTCTTTTTTTCTTGCATATCCCTTACAGGATGTTGCAGTCAACACCAGCATTTGTCAGCTGCTGTTGATGTACTAGTCAAGATTACGCTCAGTAGTTTTCCATTGTTTTCTGAGCTATCGGCTCACATATTCCGTAAGTTACCGACGCGGCGAGAACCGCTACCAATTCTCGCGCACATCACGTCACTCACGAGACGTTACAGGGTTACGCAGAAAGACGCTAACACTTTGGCGAGGGAGACCCGCATCACTGGTAATAGGGGAAGATAATCCACACGCGAAAATCAGTCCAGTGGACTCGCTAGTATTGTCAACTACTAGAAGTGGTAGCAGGTTTATAGACTACACTTAAAAGCTGGCGAACAAAACAAAACACCAAATGTAACAGCAATAGATGTGAGGTCACAGCAAATAGGTCTATAAGGTCATAGAGGAAAGACACAGACAATGAGAATCAATCAATCAATTGATAAACTGATCTCCCTTGAGGAAGTCCCGCTTCAAGAGACGAAATCATGCGTCTACTTAGGTAGCAATGTAGATAAACACCTACTTGGGTAGCAATGTAGGCATAGTGGCTGGTTTCGATACATATAGAATACACATATAGAAAGCTAGGGGCGATTTTATAGCACACAAGAAATGTGTGATTGTCAAAGGAATTTAAACTTAGATCAACATTTGGAATATTAAGTACTAACGTTAAATCAGACCGCTTTGCTTTGGCTTTTATCAAAATGGTATGAGTGCCGGTCGTTCGGAAAGCAATGACACATTACTAAACGTAAACTTGCTGAGAAATCACAAACTAAAATATGCGGGGTTGACTGCGACGTCATGTAAAGGATAAGCAACTAATTTTTTTTTTTTTTATTTAACGTTAAATCAGCACTGCTGAACGGATCAGAAACTCGGACAAGTAAAACGATTACAAATAAACTACAAAGATTCATTAACTGGTGGCAGCGCAATATAGAAGGGATAACATGATAAGAGAAAATCATCAATTTAGGCATCATTGGGAGAGATACACAAATATTAGTGAACCAAGAAGTGAGGAACAGACAGCGGGACTGGATAGGCCATACATTAAGATAACCCGATAATAGTATAACAAGAAAAGCTTTAGTCTGGAACCCAAAGGACAAAAGAAAAAGAGGACGACATAATAATTCACGGAGAAGAGAAGAAAAAATAGAAATGGACAATATGGGAAGGACATGGACAGAGCTGCGTGGTAACCGTCAAAACTTCTAACGATCGGCCACTTGCGGATTCAAACCTACCACTGTTACATCGGCAAGCGAGTGTCTAACAGCTACGCTATTGCAACCCCCCCCCCCCCCCCCAAATCCCCTCCTCCCCCATATATGTTTAATTAATTATGAAAAGCTTACCGACAATTCTAACCTATATAAACGTCTCCGGTTACTGCCACTCCACAATCGCCTGCTTTTTAATAAGACCAAACTAATTCACAAAATCCTATTTCAAAATGCTCCAAGCTACCTTTGGCCATTGTTTAAATATAACGCTAGACATAGCGAACGACTAAATATACTTCATGTCCCTAAACCTAGGATAGACTTATATAAAACAAGCTTAGCATACTCTGCCGCTCAGTTGTGGAACAATCTTCCACAAGAAATCAAAGACACCACCAATCATGATACATACATTCGCAACCTGTTTGAACACTACCTTAGTACAGACTACATGCCCCCATAACAAACAACACAAAAAAGACAATAATGGTAACTTATCTCAAACGACAACTAGCCAAAAAACATTCCCTTATGTATGGCACGTTACACCCTCCTTAGGTATTTATAATGCCCATGTTAAACACTGCCTCAGTGAGTCATTTGTTATTGATTATTTTTCATGCGTTTTAATGTTCTTTTGTTGTCAAAAGTTGCTTCATAAGTGATGTTGAATGAAAGAATGTATGAGAGGAAATAGAGAAGAAGGGCAGAATGTCAGACGGGCCTGCGTGCCCAATTCTTAACCCTTTGAAAATAAAGACTTATTATTATTATTATTATTATTATTATTATGTATATCTTAACCGAAGCGATGCAATAACGTCCTTCACCTTCTGCTGCTCTTTTGTCCACGTCGTTGCCCACATCAGCATCGGGGTAAACCACAGGTGCCCCCTCAACGCTGACACTAGCCAGGCACAACAGTAGTAGAGTCAATGCCGTCAGACTTAGCATCAGTTTAAACTTCATCTTGTCACTCAAATTGCTTCACGTGTACACCTGCAAATATAAGACTGTTTACTGAAGTATGCTATTGGTAAACGCATATGTAATATCAAAAATGAAATCAAAACTTAACATCAGTGCACTCGGGACATCTTCATACATGTTTATGTGCACGTCTTCAGCGGCCAAGGAAGATCTCCCATGTTGATGGTATCTTTGGCAGGCTGATTGAACGCCTCTAGTGTTTTCCTCTATGGATTGGCTGTCGTTCATACCCTCTGCTCACTCCTCGCTGAATCAACATCTACATGAGATGTATGCCTCCAATCCTGATGTACGTATGTGAATCGTGGGCAATAAGTAAACTAATATGAAATTATTTGAAAATTGCAGAGCTATGGTTTTATAGACTAACAATGGGAGCACAATTGTTTGGAAGAAGAAACAAAGAAGATATCTTGACAGACGTCAGGTCACAAACAAAAATAAATGGTTACTCACACGAGAAGACTGCACACGTTCTCTGCGCTGGTATATGGAACCGAACGACGTCATCGCACACTGGGCATCCCGATGAGTGCTCAGTCTTCGGAAGCAGCGGCCATTCAAAATTATTCCGGCTCACTGTTCACATTGGAAATTGGTTATGGTATCTCCTATCTTAACCTGGAAGACGGCATCGACGTTTTAGTCCAGGCATGCATCCCAATCCAAGTTGTTTAGTTTGGCTAGAGTCTGAGTCTCCGAAGTATCCACCAACAGTATCCGTACAGTATATATATATATATATATATATATATATATATATATATATATATATATATATATATATATATATATATATATATATATATATATATGCACACACACATGCCCATATCTTCATGTGTGCAATGGTGATTTATTTAGCAGCTTGTCTGCGTGTTCATTAACAGTTACTCTGGGGCATACGCGGATGCGTACATACAAGTGAGAGCTGTGAAGCGCAATTCCAAATGTCGCCTGCCCCATTATTTGAACAAATGATAGTATGGAGTATAAATGCATTGAGTCAAAGAGAAATTTGAAGGGGAAAAAGGCATTGGGAGACAGAGAAGTGCTAGCCTGCTTGACATCATGACACGGAGAGAAATATGAGTATCAGATATGATTGAAAGTACACGCGACCTAAGAGTATAGACATACATGACATCCAGGGCCACACAGCCTGGACAATAAGAAGATGTATAGTTACCAACGCCATCTTCGCAAAACGTTGGAGCTGTCATGAATCTCGAAATCAAACGGATATGTTACAAACTCGTTTGTGAAGAACTAGCCAGCTGGACATCATCACCCGGAGTAACATCAAACGTGTTGCAACATACGTATGTGATTTATTGATTAGTTAGCAATATTAAAGGGAACACACACACACACACACACACACACACACACACACACATTTGACCTTAAACGTTACAGGATAAATTTAAGAATACCGGGGACCAAGAAGAATACAAATATTTGCCTGCTGTCAGGTGTGAACATTGAAAGAACCGGCTTATAAGCAGCATCATGATCCACAAGTGATTGTTGCAAATAGGAAATATGTATGTTCTCAACAATGAGGATGACATTGATTGTGACGGCACCGGTATGTTAATTTATAAACATTGCGAGCGACTAAAGTGATTACAAATAAACCTCAAACATGCATGAATTTGTGTCACGCAATAGAAGACATCAGATGGTGCGAGCCGGCTTAGGGGCGAACGTGTACGTATGTGGTTCGTGATCCCGTTTACCCGCGTTCGAAACACAATTGCGCGCGATTTGGCAGCAGATTGCATTGCTTTTTTTTTTTTTTTTTTACGAAATGGTATGGGTGCCGGTCGTTCCGAAAGAAATGGCAAACTACTGAATGTAAACTTGCTAAGACATAACAAATGCAAAATATAATGGTGTTGACTGCAAGATCCTGTAAAGGATATGCACATAACTAACTAATATGGCGAGACTGAATTACCAATATGGAGCTAAAGGAAAGAACACGACAGATACACATGAATCAAGAGGTGAAGAAAAGACACTGGCGTTGAACTGAATAGCTCATGCATTGAGTGGTAAAACTAGAGAGTGTTTGGAATTAACATGGGAAAAGAAATAAAGGCCGACATAAGACAAGCTGCGAAAAGACGAGGACATGAAAAATATGGAGTGGGACATGAACGGAAGTACATGAAATAGTTATAGATGAAACAGGTCTAAGTGAGTTGGGTGGTGGTCAATGTACCAATGGAGGATGACAGGCTTATGAAGACGTCTGACAATATTACGATATACACTGTCATTATCATACCTTCTTGTTCTGCGTATTAAATAAAGCCTGTTAAAACGCATGCCATGTTCCATTTATAGTCTTTCTCTATGTACTGACGACGTGGCATTGACTTATTAACCCGCCCACTCGGATTCGACCAATGAGAAAATAGGCCACGGATTTGCAATCCAATGAATGAGAGAATGGGTACGCACCTGGTGATGACGTGTATATATATATATATATATATATATATATATATATATATATATATATATATATATATATATATATATATATATATATATATATATATATATATATATATATATAACATAATCGTGCCTCTGTCAACCAAAGTCGACTAATTGGCATGTCCGACAATGCTTCTCATCATATTCGAGGCAGAAGGCGTTTTAGGGCGTGTCTGGAGTTCAATGACGTCGTTAACATAATATTTAACTAACAATCACGCTGGAAGAAGAGTTGTTTTGAAGCAAAAATTGGAAGACTTGAAACGTAATAATAGTTTACAGAGTAAAGTTTACAGAAAACAATCACACTTATGTGACTTAGGGGTTAATTAATGCAGTTTAATCATTCTCCGAGAAACCGATTGGTGGTTTTGATTTCGACTGGATAATGTCAAAATATAATCATTCGCCTCATTGGCACCTTGCCGTCTTGACAGACGATAGTTTGTGCTTTAAACAGGCATAATAACTTTTACTTATGGCGGTGGCGAGTGTGGCTGGTAAGGCCAATTCTTGCGGCAAATGTTTGCCCACAGTAGGTGCATGTGAAAACATGGTCATTTCCACCATTTTGCACCATCTTACGTCTCTCACGTTCTGTTTGTGCTTTATCTACAATCATTTTCTCCTTTGTCTTTATTCCGTTTCTGATAGTTGCCCTTCATGCAACACGTTCAGCGGCGACGTGCTCCCAATGTGCATTATCAATGCCTGTATCAATCATGTCCCGCTTACACACATCTTTGTATCGTAGTAGAGGCCGACCCTGAGATCCCTTACCCATTTGTAATTCACCAAAAAAGTTATACTTTGGTATTCTACCATCATCCATCCTCCTAAGTATTTGTGATTTTGTCTTGCCACTAAATGCCAAGAATTCTTCGCAGACACCGCATATGAAAGCTGTTTAAACGTTTCTCTTGGTGTGAGTAAGTTGTTCAGGTTTCACCGCCATAAAGAAGAGTACTAAGGACACAGGCTTGATAGACAAGGATTTTTGTTTTGGCAGTAAGCTTCCTGTTCTCCCAGACTCTTTTTCTTAACCTGTTCATTGTTGTTACTGCCTTACTAATCCGGATGTTGATCTCCTGATCTAGGGATAATTTGTAATTTACCACTGATCCTAGATATGTAAAATGGTCTACCATATCTAGTTCGGCATCGTCAATAAAGATTGATGGTACCCCATGTGCACCTTGTGACATAATCTGTGTCTTCTTTTACTAATTGTTAAACCAAATTCAGAAAACGCATTGGAGAATGCAGACAGTAGACATTGTAATTCTTCCTCAGAGTGGGTCGTAACTGCAGCATCATCTGCAAAAAGTAACTCTCTGATCAGTAGCCTCCTAATTTTGGTCTTGGCCTTCAATCTCTGAGCATTGTAGAGGCCGTCATCTGAGCGTGAGTGAATGTATATACCACCATCCTGTTCTTTATTATTGGCACCTTTCCGTCTTGACAGACGATAGTTTGGTACATTGTGCTTTAAAAAGGCTTAATAACTACGATCCATGGCGGTGGCGAGTGTGGCTGGTAAGGCCAATTCTTGCTGCAAATGTTTGCCCACAGTAGGTGCATGTGAAAACATGGTCATTTCCACCATTTTGCACCATCTTACGTCTCTCACGCTCTGTGTGTGCTTTATCTGCAATCATTTTCTCCTTTGTCTTTATTCCGTTTCTGATAGTTGCCCTCCATGCAACACGTTCAGCGGCGACGTGCTCCCAATGTGCATTATCAATGCCTGTATCAATCATGTCCCGCTTACACACATCTTTGTATCGTAGTAGAGGTCTTCCCTGAGATCTCCTACCAGTCTGTAATTCACCAAAAAAGATGTCCTTTTGTATTCTACCATCATCCATCCTCCTAACGTGTCCTATCCATCTAAGTCTACGAAGACTGAGCATGGAATACACCGTCACACAACTTGATCTTTCCAATACTTCAGTATTTGTGATTTTGTCTTGCCACTTAATGCCAAGTATTCTTCACAGACACCGCATATGAAAGCTGTTTAAACGTTTCTCTTGGCGTGAGTAAGTTGTCCAGGTTTCACTGCCATAAAGAAGAGTACTAAGGACACAGGCTTGGTAGACGAGGACTTTTGTTTTGGCAGTAAGCTTCCTGTTCTCCCAGACTCTTTTTGCTAACATGTTCATTGTTGTTGCTGCCTTGCCAATACTGATGTTGATTTCCTGATCGAGGGATAATTTGCTATTTACCTCTTATCCTAGATATGTAAAATGGTCTACTATCTCCAGTTCGGCGTCGTCAATAAAGATTGATGGTACACCATGTGCACCTTGTGACATAATCTGTGTCTTCTTTTTGTTAATTGTTAAACCAAATTCAGAACAAGCATTGGAGAATGCAGATAGTAGATGTTGTAATTCTTCCTCAGAGTGGGTCGTAATCGCAGCATCATCCGCAAAAAGCAACTCTCTGATTAGTACCCTGTTAATTTTGGTCTTGGCCTTCAATCTCTGAGCATTATAGAGGCCACCATCTGAGCGTGAGTGAATGTATATACCATCATCCTGATCACGAAAGGCATATTTCAGTAGAAGTGAAAAGTATATTCCAAAGAGAGTGGGAGCTAGTACACGACCTTGCTTAACTCCACTCTTGATTTCAAACTCTTCAGAGTTTGAACCATCAAACTTGATTATACCCTTCATGCCTGTGTGGAACGATTTCACAATGGACAGAAGAGTTGGTGGGCAGCCAATCTTCTTTACTGCCTTGAACAGACCCTCGCGACTGACCAAATCAAATGCCTTTGTGAGGTCGGTGAAGGTAATAAACAGTGGTTGATTCTGTTTACGGCATTTTTCTTGCATTTGTCGCAATGAGAATATCATATCAATGGTAGACCGGTTCTGTCGAAAGCCACACTTTGATTCGGGGTAGACTTGATCTCCTAGGACTTGAAGTCTGCGCAGAACAATTCTGGCAAATACTTTTCCAACAATAAACAGAAGTGAGATACCCTTATAGTTGTTGCAGTTGCTCCTATCGCCCTTGTTCATGTATAGTGATATGATGCTTGAATCTTTGAAATCCTGTGGGACTTGTCCTTCTCGCCAGCATAGCTCTATTAGCTGATGGATTTGTAGAGTGAGTTTGTCTTGCCCACTCCTGACAACCTCTATTGGAATCCCATCCTTACCTGGAGCCTTGCCAGCTGCAAGTTCATTTATAGCACACTTAACTTCTGTTATGGTGGGAAGTGTGTCCAGGTGGTCAAGAGTTGGTAGAGCCTCTATGGTGTTGAGGGCATCATCCGCTAATTTGGTCTCACTTGAGTAAAGCTCCAAATAGTGCTCTACCCGTCTGTCCATCTGCTGTTTCTTATCAGTTATGTTTTCTCCAGTCAAAGTTTTCAATGGTGCACTTCTTTTGATCATTGGACCACAGGCTGTCTTTATTCCTTCATACATGCTTCTTATGTTTCCCTTATCACTTGCGATTTGAATGGACTCACATAACTTGATCCAATAATCATTTGCACACCGCCTGGCAGCACTTTGCACATCCTTCCTAGCTTGCCTTAGCTCACTCAGAGTGTTACGCGTTGGTCTTTCCTTGTTTCTTAATATACTCTTAATATACAACGTAAATTAGCATTTGTCGATCACAAGAAGGTATTTGATATTGCGAGTGGATATTTACTCTACGACGGGGCGGATTAGCTTAGAATTCCCCGATCCGGTTCTTATTTGTACATAAATCGAACGTTTCATAGCTTGAATGGTATGAATTTTAACTAACAGCAAGGGACAATTATAATGTATAGTTCCTAAAGCCAGATCTGTGAGAAGGTGTTAAGGACGTAGGTTTACCATGCACATGTATGTGTGACAGTAATCCAGAAAGCATTGGAAAACTACATAACGTAAAATTAATAAGAAATCTCGAGCAGCCAAACATGTCGGGGCTGACTGCGACGTCATATACAAGATACAAAACTAATTTTTTTGTTCGCATATCCTTTACAGGACATCGCTGTCAACATCAGCATCTTTCAGCTGCTTGTTGATTTCTTGGCACGATTACGCTCAGTAGTTTGCCATTGTTTTCTGAGCAACAGGCACACATATCCCTAAGTTACCAGCGTGGAGAGAACCGCTACCGATTCTCACGAACGTAACGTCACTCAGGAGAGTATACGGGTTTACGGAGAAAGTCGTGTAAATCTAAACCAGGGAGACCGGCACACCTTGTATAGTCTTGATCAGGGGTCACCAAACTTTTTCCATGGCGGGTCGGATAACTGATAAAATGACGAGCGCCGGCCTGATACTCATTCTGTACAATACATATGCCGTCTCAGTGGTGAAGGTCTTACCGACGCGGTTCGTAATCCCGTATACCCGCGTTCGAAACACAGTTGCGCGCGATTTGGCACCAGACCGAGTTGCGCTGATTTTTTACGCTATGGTATGGGTGCCGGTCATTCAGAAAGCAATGACAAACTACTGAACGTAAACTTGCCAAGATATCAACAACAGCAAACAATGCTGGTGTTGACTGCAAACGTTCTCTAATGAATATACAACTAGCTTTAACAATACTTGCAAGCCAAATCAAAAGCTCTGGTAAAAGTAACTTAAAACTAAGTTAATCATGGGTGAGTGGCTTATCAAAGAAGGCGACGTTAGCAAAAAGATTTTTACATCAGATCTTGTGTGTACATATCCGAATCTCACAAACTAAGCAGCAGAAAATGGTTAGTGAGCTTTATGAAACTGATATTTGCTTTTCAAGATATCATCAATGTTTTTGGTTTGGGATAGCTGCATCCAATCAAGAGAATTGCTTTCAAATTTTCATCAATCAATCTCGTTCGATGTGTTGACTTCACATACTTCATTTCTGAAAATGTTTGCTCACAGACATAAGTTGTTCCAAACACTGGTGCCATACCAGCAGCAAATTTCTTCAGTTTCGGAAACTCAACATCAGATAAGCAGCGGTAAAATTTAACAAGTGTTCCTTCTCTGTGCTTCTCTTTCAACAAGTCATTTGCTTGCAAATCAATGAGCTCCAACTGTAGTTCAACTGGCACATCATCAAGATTACAATCGAGCGGATTCTAGAACAGAAGAATGTCACTCTCAGTTCTGTCAAGATCTGAAAATCTCTCTAAAAATGCTTTTTCTAGTCACGAATATTTTTTTTTCTCGGAAAATCGAAGTTGACATCTTCGGCGATTGTAGCGCAAAACTCTTTGAAACTGTGAAAATGAAAAACTTTTTCTCCTTCCACTTGTGCTTCAAACAATGACAGTTTTTTTCCGAAATCCTTTCATGATTCTGTAGAGATCACAGACGAGGTTTGTCTTTCCCTGAAGTTTCAAATTCAGTTTATTCATGTGGGATGTGATGTCCACCAAACATGACAACATTGTAACAGCCAGGTAGGATCTGTCAGCTGAGGATAAGCTCTATCTTTTTCAGTGAGGAAAACATCTATTTCGTTTCGGAGCTTGTAAAAACGAAACAGGACTTTACCGCAGCTGAACCACCTCACTGATGTGTGATAAGGCAAGTCACATAATTCAGAATCAATTTCTTCAAGAAAATCCTGGAACTGACGGTGGTTGAGTGCATGTCACAGAATGAAGTTCACAGCAGAAACGACTGGTTTCAGTAAACAAGAAATATCTAAGTCTTTCCCACATATTGCTTGTTGATGTATGATGCAGTGTATGAACAGAGCGCCCGAAAGTTGCAAATCTTCCAACTGAGTCCCATCTTCCCTATCCGACCTTTCCTCACTCCAGCCATATATTTTCCTCCATCAACTGTAACACCTCAAAGATGATTATACTGAAGGTTATAGTCTTGCAAAACATTTTGCTCTTCAATGACAATGTCTTTTCTAGTTGTTGTTCCATGCATGCTGCAAATGGATGCCAACTCTTCCGTTTTCTGAAAGTCCAAATTGATACCACGAATGAACACGAGAAGTTGTGACGTACTCGAAAAATCAGTAGACTCATCCAGTGCCAAAGAATATCGCAAAAAGTTCCTAGTTTTCTCGCGAATCTGTAGCACTATGTTCTTTCCAAGTTTACTGTTCTTCGCACAACTGAACTTGTCGAAAGGCTGATAGTTCCAAACAAATCGGCTTTCTCAGGACACAAGTCATTTGCTGCTTTCATCATGTACTCTTTGATGAAGTTGCCGTCAGTAAAGGGGTTTCCTTGTTCTGCCATCTTATGGACTATTTTGTAACTTGCACGAGTGACAGATTCCAGCCAGGGTTCCGCCGAAACATACCAAAATGGCCTAAATGCACCATTTGTTTCCATCTGGTTTATTACGTAAAGTAGTACAAACACTTGGATCATCCCTGAGAAACGTAAACATTTGCGTAAGGATCTGCTCCAGAAGAAAGGTTGAAAAACACTGGCCTAGAGACCAGCTCGATTAACATTTTGAACGGGGAATTCTTCTGAGCTTGGGATAATATTTTCGTAATAACACGAGGCTTCTATGGCATTTTGATGGTGTGTTTGCTACTTTATTGCCTATATTCACACTTGTAGTTCACTTACCTATCACAGTCAAACAAAGATATCCTTGTTACATACCTACAAAATGGATGACTTGCAAAAAAAAAAGTAAATATTTCTGGAGCATCGGACCTCTTTTGACAGCCGAACACGTCTGGGGAAGAGAAAGATGCGCGCGTGTGCGTGTGTGTGTGTGTCTGTGTTGCTATGGAAACCGTGGTAACGTCAGAGCGTAGGTGGGGCTACAACGAACCAGGGAAGGACTTGGGATGGCGCGAAATAAGCAAACATTACAATCAACAATAAAATCTAGATACCTTAATTTATAATTGAAAATAGTAAACTTAAGACACAGCAGCCAGGAGGTCTCCGCACAAGTGAAGATTCCCTATTATTCTAAACATAATATGTACATTTAAATTGTGTCGCAACCTCTCGTGAAGCATACGTCATATCAAGCAAGTTCGAGTACTGTCGGCGGGCAGGATGAAATGCTGTAGTTTGGTGACCCCTGGTCTAGATAGAAGCAATAATCATTGTAATTGTTTAATATGGAACTATTCACAATCTCTAATCAGGGCGTTACACCTCTCGACCACGCCGACTTTCGTAGCTATAGTTTTCTCTCCGTACTTTATCTTTACAACTAAACCTAACGTCCTTCTCTCGAGGACCCGGCATTTACACCTAAGTGCTGTTTAGGCTGGTTTGTCTGTTTGCTGTCCCTCCCTCTCCTTCCCCATTATGTTGTGTTAGTAGTATATGTGTGAGCGCTAGTGTGAGTGTGTCTGTGAGCTATTGTGTGTGTGTGTGTATGGATGGGTGTGTGTGTGTGTGTGTGCGCGTGATGCAGTCTTCCTAGAGGCTACGCTTATCATGTCACTTTGATTGCCTTATTTTAAAGCCGACCCTTTAACTTTCTGTTGTTGATTTATTCACAATGAGGATAATCGACAATTTAACTAGGTTCTGTGATATTACAAGCCGCGATATCCGTGTTATGTTTTATTATGTATGTTATATTACCCCAATCGATGTTGACTTTTATAGATGCTAATTGTCTTAAATCACAAGAAATAAAAAATAACACACTGATATGTTTATATATAAATGGGACAGATGGAGGATGTGGTGAGGAATTATTGCTTAGTTTCAAGAAATGAATGATGAGAGACATTAATAGAATGGGCAAATATCAATGATATGATAGTTGGAAACACCTGGTTTAAACACCATAAAAGACAAGTTTACACGTGGAAAAGCCCTGATACGAAAACAATTAACCAAATTCATTACATACATATTAACAAAAGATTTAGAAATGTGATAATTAATGTCAAGACAATGCCCAGTGAGTAGTAAAGGGGGGAGGTATTTACCGCGAAAATTAGGACACGCGTCCTTCGGCTGACATCATTTTTTACTATATAAAAAGTCATGATCCTACGCTCTGACGTCACCAAACTGTGTCCTTCGGGGACCGCTTTTTTTAAAAATTGGCGTTTATTTTCTTGGGTTTAGTTGTCGCTTCCGGTCTAGGGGAGGATGCGGTGGGGCGGGCGGCAGCGGCGGCGGTGGCGGCGGCGGTGGAGTGGACGCGATCCGACCCGACCGGGTGGGGCACCCCGAGCCGAACTGAACCGAGCCAGGGCACGGCAGAGGTGGGTGATCGAACCCCAATCATATCGACCCTTCGCTGAAGAAGACCGAAGTCAATATGACAGAGAATGATTTAGTCCATCTCTCGAGCGCTAACTCGAGAATCCATCTTTTTTTTTTTGGCTGAATAAACTTTTGCACGGCTCAGTATGCTAATTCGGCATGATTCCAGACCCCATGTTTTAACATTACGCGCATGGTGAAAATCTGCTTTAGTAATATTCTATTATAGAATAACACTAAAAATTAAACCCAACACTTAATTAAACCCGCTAAATTCTTGTATGTATATTGGCTCATATTAATTTCAATATAAAACTTCGAGTCTCCATTAAAATAAGCCATAAAATCCCAAGATATACATTAAATTATGTAATATAAACCCTGCAAATAACGGCCCTTGATAAACAGAATTATCGCCCTTTCATTGTAACAAATACAACAGGTAAAGGTCAAACATGTGATTTACGGTCGAGTGACGAAAACAGTCTAGTTTCTATCAGGGTGTCTTAAAATATACCACGCGGCCCTGTGTATTTTCATTTTATTCGTTTTATCTGATTATTTTCTTTATTTCATTACCTCTCTCTCTCTCTCTCTCTCTCTCTCTCTCTCTCTCTCTCTCTCTCTCTCTCTCTCTCTCTCTCTCTCTCTCTCTCTCTCTCTCTCTCTCTCTCTCGCTCTCTCTCTAGCTATCGGTGGACCTCGCACACGCCTCAGTAACTTTAGAACCCATGTGCCCGACCTCGACATCGTCGCTACCGTGCTCGGTCAACCGTGACTCACTGAAAACATGTCTGAACTTGTTATGCAGGTACTCTACAGCGTGGTGTCGTAGTAAAATTGCCATGTCAGCAGTTAGCTAGCTATAAACCACCGTAAACCAGTCTAAACTGGTTTATTGCTATAGCTATAATCACGTGACTTGGTGCTATAAAACAGACAAACGCCATGGCTTAAGTCTCATTCTATTGCTGACCACTGAAGAGATTCAAACTCGAGTCGTTTACAATCCACCGGAAAAGACAGAAGCATCATACACAACGCATAGCCCTGCCTGCTAGAACCCACAAACGACCAGTGAGACAGAATCTTCCTATAGAACGAACAACCCGCGCTGGAGAGACAGAAGAGGTAAGTATCAAAATTATTAATGTGTCTCAACCGACATGATGCCATTCGACTCGGGCACCATATATCCTACGTCATCCAACCAATTTCTTATATATATATATATATATATATATATATATATATATATATATATATATATATATATATATATATATATATATATATATATATATATATATATATATATATATATATATATCTCATCTCATCTCATCATGTTCCTCTTGTACCTTGCGGTGTCGAGGTGAAGTATAAACTTCGTGAGAGTGCCCGGTTATGGGCTTCGTATATCGACATTCCCACGGATTCTGTTATTCCCTCCGTCCAGCGTTTACGTGGTCGGCCTCTTCCTCTGTTTCCATCTGGTCTGTACGTCATTGCTTGTTGTGGCATGCTGTTGACTGGTAGCCTACTTGCATGGCCAAACCATTTGACTTGCTGCTTTCTAAAAAAATGTATATGTATATGTATATGTATATATATATCACTCATCCACTACGTCAATCTACACAAAGTTATTTTATTTTTACCTAAATTATAACGGCTTTCTGAATTTTCAGAACCATCGCCCATTTTGTCCACAACATGGCAAGTGACATCTTGATTATTGATAACACACACCGCAGCGTTTTCCCTCGTTACTGGATGCCACTCAACAATGACCAGATCTCAGGTAAGATCTAGGCTGCCTAGGGTCGCTACACCGGCCAGTGCTGATCATTACCGGAGATAAACACCCACAATAAAAGCGGGCTGACAACAGCGCTGGCCAGATCGAGCTGACCTTACCTGGGATAAAACACATCACCGAGGCGTTCTGGATGACCGTTAACATAATTAGCATACAACACTCAATCGGGGAAGTACAGGAAAGGTTGCATTTAAGTTTGGTAAAGATAAGTCAACCGGATAAAATCAAATCACTACAAAATATGTATTTTCTATTTGCTGTAAATATGGGGCTTCTGCTTGAAATAAAGCAAGCCTATAAAGATACGTTGTGAAATCGGCTATACCACCAAGTAGACTATGAGTAAAAACATATAAGCGAAAACACAACCAAATGTATACCCAAGACGTCGCAGTCACCCCCAATATTGAATATGGAGTACATTTACAGGACGTTGCAGTCAACCCAACAATGATTAGATGCGCGTGTACCACTATCCCAGTCGTGTGTGTGTGTGTGTGTGTGTGTGTGTGTGTGTGCATGCGCACATGTAGGCGTGCACGCGCGCGTGTGTGCGCGCGCATGTGTGCGGTCGTACGAAAACTTAAATATTGGGGGAGTGGATGTGGAGTGTGTGTGTGTGTGTGTGTGTGTATGCGCATCCATGCATGAGTGTTTGCGTGCGTGCGTGTGCGTAGTCGATTGAAAACTTCAATATTGGGGGGAGTGGATGTGGAGTGTGTGTGAGAGAGAGAGAGAGAGAGAGAGAGAGAGAGAGAGAGAGAGAGAGAGAGAGAGAGAGAGAGAGAGAGAGAGAGAGAGAGAGAGAGAGAGCGAGAGAGAGAGAGAGCCAGCTAAAGAGAAAGCCAGACAGAGGAGGAGAGGGAGCAGAGAGACAGAAGGGCGAGGAAGAAAGTGGTGTAGATAGACAGAGAGGGCGCGGAATAGATCAGGCGGCCTGCTACCAAATCGATCGCTGATGTGTGGTTTTGTGTCTATTAGCTCTGCCATTTATAGTGATGTAATGTAAGCGATCCTCATTGTAAGCTCACGTGTCTCTTTCGCGTGTTATTATAGCTTGCCACTGCTAAAACAGAAGGAAAGTAAAAGCGACTGCGGTGAAGACAACCCCAGAAAACACCAAAGGACAGGACTCACCATAGGTAAAAAACTAACACTGTCATCATCATCATTCACCGTCATCATCATCATCATCATCATCATCATCATCATCATCATCATCATCATCATCATCATCATCATCATCATCATCATCATCATCATCATCATTAACATCATCATCATCATCATCATTTATCATCATCATCATCATCATCATCATCATCATCATCATCAACATCACATTGGCGTCTACAGCTGGTGTGAGGCGGAGACATGAAAACCAGCATCCTCTCTTGTGATGGTGTAATAGTGTGTGTGTGTGTTGCCTCCTATACTATCTTGCTATCTGACTAACGCCTCTGTGTCCTACCGCCCCTGATATGTGTATATCAGACAAAAAAATGTATCATATTCTGTGTAATTTACCATGTAGGTTCTATATGGACCCCATAATTCATTCTACAGATTCACACGGTCTACAAAAGACAAAAGAGGTGGTCAACTGAGAGCTGTTTACAACGGGTGAAATAAAATCAATCACACGAGGTATGTATGCTGTCTTCCCCCCCCCCCCCTGTTCTGTGTTATGGATCATAAGTAGTATAGGAAGCGCTAACTAACTAGGAAATCCGGTGCCACCACCGACGTCATATTATATACATAATCTATAATATAAAATAGTGTTATGGATCATAAGTAGTACGCATTGTCTTAACTAAGGTAATGTGACAGCGAGGGGTGACGAGGGGATCTGGCCGACGATCAACGCTCAGAGGAAAGGCGAGACGGACATATAATCAGATTGCTACTGGTACAATTAGTGTTGGAACTCTTCGCTGACTGCTGAGGATGGGGACGGAGCGCTTATGGGAATGCCCCGAATGTTGTGATTTCGGTTCGTAAATCAATCAATCAATCAATCAATCAATCATGTTTTCCTCTATTCAATCTGTGGTGTAGGGTAAAGAGAGAGGGATAGTACCTTACGGTGAGTGGCAGCCATATCCCAAGGGATAGACCAGGATCCTATTTGGTTCCCATCTCTTTACCTAGCTAATGTCTGACTCCGTTAATACTTCTTGTGGACGACAGTGGCTAACCATGGGCAACAGACTTGGCTGACTGGCTAAACTGCATGAGTGAAGTAGGGGTAATATCCTAATAGGGAATGTCCATCTCTAGTACACAAAGACTGGGACGGTGGAGAAGGCGGATGAATCTAAATAGATCAACGGCTTCGAAAGCGAAACATCAGAGTGTGTGGCACACATGAGGCGTGTTCAAGATACGATAGAGAACATGGCTGGTCATAGAGGAAGATATTGGAACCTCACTATCTAATATCCCAAAGACAGCAATATTAATTCAACAACACGAAAAAATGCGATACGGATAATTCTTGGCCCTCTGGATGTGAACCTGTTGTAAATATTCACAGGGAAACGACAACTCTTATAGTGATTAAGGAAGTGCATAATGACGAATGCATTCCAAATTATTTTGAAAGGGTGCATTCTGACAATCCATCCATCCATCATGTGCCATGCCGGTAAGCGTGGGCGGTCATGTTCTGCCATCTCACTCGATCACCAGAGTCGTGGATCAGCTCCGTGTTTCTGTCTCGACCATGTCACAAGGCCAAGCCATCCAGGTACTTGTTTCTAGGTCTTCCCCTTGGTCTGTTCCCCTCGATCTTACCAGTTGTCACCAAGTTCTCCAAATCATTTTTTCTCATAAAATGCCCAAACAATTGTGACTGTCTACGTCTAATGTCTCTAATCAGTTTACGATCTTCATTTGTTATTGAAAGACTTGTTCATTGGTTTTTCTGGCTGTCCATGGTATTCTTTGCATTTTCCTCAGAAACCACATTTCTACAGCAATCAGATGTTTTTCAGCCTGACTGCTCATTGTCCAAGCTTCACATTCATATTAAAGGACAGGTTCTATGTACCATCTCAACTCTCTTTTTCTCGTTTCAATTGACATCTTTTTATTGGTCAGTATGTTTTTCATTTTGCTAAAGGCTACTTTTGCCATGACGATACTTGTTCTAATCTCTTCTAGGCATCTCCCATCAGATGTTTTAACTGTTCCGAGATAATTGTACCTATTCACTTGTTGAAGAATATTCCCATTTACTTATAAATTACATTGTGGTTTTTCGTTCTTCCTAGTGACGACCATAATCTGTGTCTTTTTACAATTTAATTCTAACCCTAGTTGATCACTGTGTGTAACAACCGCATCTACTAAATTTTGCAGGTCCTGTTCATTGTCTGCAATCAAGACTGTATCATCTGCATATCTAATGTTATTCTGACAATACTCTGACAATATTCTGACAATACGTAAATGAAAAGTAGAAATAGAGAAAACAATATTATTGTTTGCCACACATTTTTCCAACATAACTTCCAAGCTGTAAGTCCGTCTTCGTTTTTCTTTGCCACGTATATATAATTGAACTTAACAGAACGTATTGGCTCACTATAAAGGAGTGAAGATAACAGTCAATGAATCAACGGTGAACTTTGAAAGATGAAGCAACGTCTGAGTTCAGGAAAACGAACACTGCTTTAATCCGGCAGTTGACAAAGTTATAATAGCATCTTCTACGGTACTATTAGAAGGCCTGTTATTGCCAGGACGGCATCATAAATATATGTACACTGAGATGAATTACTCAAACCTGTTCTAAGTTCGCTTTGTCGTTACTCTTCCATACCTCTTCTTCTTTAGTTCATACCGGCCGTCTTTGCTGTTACATTCATCCGATACTGTCTAGGTTCTGCCCGTCGTTCTTGGATCCATGGCGTTCCCAATATGTACTTCTAGCTGTTATTAACTTGGTATCCACTGCTAGATTTCCAACCATCCGATAGCCACACCAATTTGTTCCAGAATTCCAACGCACGACCTTTCGTCTTGATCACCCCACAACGTTTCTTTTTGTTGTCAAGATTGTGTTGGCGTGACGTTTTTCGTTATCAACTTGTATCCCTTAGTTTTTCCTGCACTTTTGACGTCCAGACTTCTTCCCATCCTTTCTATGGCGTAATCCGGGCACCTGCTCTGTGGCAATAACGCTAGTAAACTGTATACGTGGAAAACCCCTGGAGATAGAACACAAAACCAAATTGACTACATTATTATTAGAAACTGATTTAAAATAAAACACGAAACCAAATTGACTGCATTATTATTAGAAATAGATTTAACAACAATGTTAACAATGCCAATACAAGCCCTGGTGCTGATATTAACTCTGACCATAATCATGTAGTCTTAAAATGCAAATAAAACTTTAAAAACCCAAGAAAAAGGACATCGAAGATACCTCAAGTAGATATGTCGGCATTGAAACAACCAGAAATAAGTCAACTATACCTGGTTAAAGTAAAAAATAGATATGATGAGCTAATTGTTAAAAGTATGGAACAATATATACGTGAAAATCCAGAGGATAAAATTAATACAAAATGGGAAAGGGCAAAACCAGTATACAGATTGCAAATACCACCTTGCCAGTGAAGATAAATAAGAAAAAAAAAACAATTATTGATAACCGATGAAATCTTGAGTAAACTGACTCAAAGAAAGAAAGCAGAGAATACTCCAGAGTATATATTAATAGATAGAGAAATGCGTCTCAAGTGCAGAGTTGCCAAAGAAGAGTGGTTGCAGAAACAATGCAAAGAAATAGAGGATCTGGACATAAAACACAACTCGAAAGAATTGCATGAAATTATAAAAAAGATTTACAAAGAAGAAAAATAATATAACAGGAAACGGTTGTTTCAGAGGAAAAAATGGGGAAATTACAATTAATAACATTGGCATAATAAAAAGATGGACAAAGTACACAGATGATTTATTCGGGGACAAGGTCAATAGACCAACATTGTATAATACTCAAGATGGACCACAAATATTAAAGGCTGAAGTATAAAAGGCTATTAAAATGATTAAAGAAGGAAAAGCTGCGAGTCCTGACAAGATAACATCAGAGATGATACAATCCTTATTTAGTTTCGGCATTGAAACTATCACAGAATTACGTAATGATACATATAATACTGTCTACATCCCCAACGATTTGAAATCATCCATTTTCATCACACTACCGAAGAAGTCAAGAGCTGCTGATTGTGAGGTTACATAACTATTAGCTTAATGTGCCACATAACTAAGATACTACTCAAGATCATTCAAGAACAAATTCAACATAAAATAGATGAGGAAATAGCTTAAGAACAATTTGGGTTCTGCAAAGACAGAGGAACCAGAGAAACTACGATCTGTTTGTGAATTTTAATTGAAAAAAATATATAGAAGTTCAGAAACACATACATCTTTGTTTTTATAGACTACAAAAATATTTTGAAAGAGTACAACATAAACGACTAATTACATGCCTTCAGGATATAGGAGTAGACGGAAAGGACATCTGAATTATTAGTAACTTGTACTGGGAGCAAGTGGCGTCTATTAGATGCCGAAATAATTATTCGTCGCCCACAGAGATAAAAAGAGGAGTACGGCAAGGGCATGTGTTGTCCTCAAGCCTATTCAGCCCATACACAGAAAGAATGTTTAAACAAGTCGAACTGCCTGGACTTAACATCAATGGAAGAATTATAAACAATCTTAGGTATGCTGACGACACAGTGTTACTAGCAGAAAGTGGGCAAGAGTTACAAAATCTAGTGGAACAAATAAACAGGCATAGTGTAGAATGAGGCGTATATATTATCATACAAAAACATGAAATTATTATAATTAGCAGTGGAAACGAAAGAGCATCAATGAACATCAAAGTGTACGAGGAGATACTAGAACAAGTTTCTCCCAATTTGTACATAATAAGAGATGATGGCAGAAGTGAAATAGAAATCACAACGAGAATAGTAATGGCCAAAAATGCTTTCAATATCATTAAATCAGTATTAACATACAGAGAGATCAATAAGGCATTACAAATGAGAATTGTCAAATGCTACGGATATTCAACGCTACTGTAAGGCGCGGACTTTGTCAACTGCCGGATTAAAGCAGTGTTCGTTTTCCTGAACTCAGACGTTTATTCATCTTTCAAAGTTCACCGTTGATTCATTGACTGTTATCTTCACTCCTTTATAGTCAGCCAATACGTTCTGTTAAGTTCAACTATATATACGTGGCAAAGAACAACGAAGACGGACTTACAGCTTGGCAGTTATGTTAGAAAAATGTGTTGCAAACAATAATATTGTTTTCTCTATTTCTACTTTTCATTTACGTATTGTCAGAATATTGTCAGAGTATTGTCAGAATAACATTAGATATGCAGATGATACAGTCTTGATTGCAGACAATGAACAGGACCTGCAAAATTTAGTAGATGCGGTTGTTACACACAGTGATCAACTAGGGTTAGAATTAAATTGTAAAAAGACACAGATTATGGTCGTCACTAGGAAGAACGAAAAACCACAATGTAATTTACAAGTAAATGGGAATATTCTTCAACAAGTGAATAGGTACAATTATCTCGGAACAGTTATAACATCTGATGGGAGATGCCTAGAAGAGATTAGAACAAGTATCGTCATGGCAAAAGAAGCCTTTAGCAAAATGAAAAACATACTGACCAATAAAAAGATGTCAATTGAAACGAGAAAAAGAGTGTTGAGATGGTACATAGAACCTGTCCTTTTATATGGATGTGAAGCTTGGACAATGAGCAGTCAGGCTGAAAAACAACTGATGGCTGTAGAAATGTGGTTTCTGAGGAAAATGCAAAGAATACCATGGACAGCCAGAAAAACCAATGAACAAGTCCTTCAAGAAACAAATGAAGATCGTAAACTGATTAGAGACATTAGACGTAGACAGTCACAATTTTTTGGGCATTTTATGAGAAGAAATGATTTGGAGAACTTGGTGACAACTGGTAAGATCGAGGGGAACAGACCAAGGGGAAGACCTAGAAGCAAGTACCTGGATGGCTTGGCCTTGTGACATGGTCGAGACAGAAACACGGAGCTGATCCACGACTCTGGTGATCGAGTGAGATGGCAGAATATGACCGCCCACGCTTACCGGCATGGCACATGATGGATGGATGGATTGTCAGAATGCACCCTTTCAAAATAATTTGGAATGCATTCGTCATTATGCACATCAACAGTCAAGCGAGCGCGTTTGCTAGGACCAGCCATGATTATCGTAGTGATCGTGTCCGGTTCGTTTTAACATTTCCTGTTAATTCCTGGATTCAAACCATAAAATTGTGGTCCAAACAAATAGATTAATGCCACAAAATTAAGGTCCACACAAATGTCTTACCTGGTAGGACATACGAGTAATTGATACTGCTTTTAAAAAGCATGTCTTACTGGGTAAGACATTCGAGCGGAACGGGAAAATCGGGATGTCTTACCCAGCTGGACACACGAGTGGAAAAGGTTAATCACTATAAGAGTTGTCGTTTCCCTGTGAATATTTACAACAGGTTCACATCCAGAGGGCCAAGAATTATCCGTATCGCATTTTTTCGTGTTGTTGAATTAATATTGCTGTCTTTGGGATATTAGATAGTGAGGTCCCAATATCTTCCTCTATGACCAGCCATGTTCTCTATCGTATCTTGAACACGCCTCATGTGTGCCACACACTCTGATGTTTCGCTTTCGAAGCCGTTGATCTATTTAGATTCATCCGCCTTCTCCACCGTCCCAGTCTTTGTGTACTAGAGATGGACATTCCCTATTAGAATATTACCCCTACTTCACTCATGCAGTTTAGCCAGTCAGCCAAGTCTGTTGCCCATGGTGTGGCCACTGTCGTCCACAAGAGGTATTAACGGAGTCAGACATGAGCTAGGTAAAGAGATGGGAACCAAATAGGATCCTGGTCTATCCCTTGGGATATGGCTGCCACTCACCGTAAGGTAATATCCCTCTCTCTTTACCCTACACCACAGATTGAATAGAGGAAAACATGATTGATTGATTTATTGATTTAGGAACCGACATCACAGCATTCGGGGCATTCCCATAAGCGCTCCGTCCCCATCCTCAGCAGTTAGCGAAGAGTTCCAACACTAATTGTACCAGTAGCAATCTGATTATATGTCTGTCTCGCCTTTCCTCTGAGCGTTGATCGTCGGCCAGATCCCCTCGTCACCCCTCGCTGTCACATTCTTTCCAGATCATGGTGATCCATTTGCTCCTCCGAGGTGTACACATGCTCCCACAATGTTGCAACCACATCTGCTTTGTCATGCATCAATATTCCACCAAGTTTTGCCGAGCCAGCCAATCTGTCCGCCTGTTCATTCCCCAGCACACCAGCAAGCCCCGGAGAAAAGATCCAGGCGATGCTTGCCACCCGTGACCTCCGAAGCGAAGCAAGCCACTCTGCCCGAAGCTTGCCTGTCCTCACCTTCCTCAGCAAGCTTTCTGAGTCAGTTACAATCACGATGTGTATGTGTGTGTGTGTGTGTGTGTGTGTGTGTGTGTGTGTGTGTGTATCGTGTTCTCCATCCAGCGGAAAGCAGCACTGACCGCCTCCACCTCCATTCTTAAGCTAGATGTTGTGGTATCATATGCCAGGCTCTCCTGCACAAAAGTCGACCATTGGCTTTTGCTAAGAACCCCCAGGCACTTCTCCTACCTCTCAACACCGACCCATCTGTGTAGATAATCACATAACCTGGGCGAGCATTATCCTGAATTAGTTGCAAATGTTAGTATCCTTACAACCCCTGGTGCTTCTAGGTTTGCAATCTTGCTCGTATACTCATTAAAGAGCACCGGTGAGACTGCAGATCCCTGTGGCAGTCCGGGGGTTAACATATGTGGCTCTGAGGTCCATGCACCCAGACGGAGAGCAACCCGGCGAGAATGTAGGACGGCTGCTATCCAGTTCACCAACCAGGGATTGACCCCCTTCTCCATCAGTACGGTCATCAAAATATCATATCGAACTCTATTGTATGCATCCTCGAGATCAAGCTCTACCGCAATCGTTTCCTGTCTACTCTGGAACCCCTCATAAACATCAAAGGCAAAAGTGGCTGCATTTGACCAGGTATCTTTTCCTGGCCTGTAGCTCTCCAGGCCTCTTGGAAGAAGCTTCCCCATTTCCAAGAACTCTTGCAGCTTGACAGCGACTATTTTCTCTAGAACCTTCCCAAATGTATTTTGAAGGGTGATGATCCTAAAGCCACTAAGCTTTGAATGATCCTTGAATGGTTTTGGGAGAGGGATGAGATAACTGTCTACCAAATCCTGCGGTACTGATGCTGTCCTAATGCTCTGGTTAAAGCAGTCGGTCATTTCCTTCAGGTCTGCATTGCTCAAAACCTTCATGTGGGCATACCTAACCCCATCGGGCCCTGGTGCCGTGTCGTTTGTCTTTTTCAAAATATGTTTAACATCTTCAACTCGTATGATGTCTTCATAATGCATATTCTTCATGGTGACAGATAATTGAGGTTAAGAATATGAGACTTGATAAAGATGTTCTGAAAGCAGATAAATAAATTCAAGAACAATACAGAGAGACTGAAAAATAGGTACAATGCAGTAGCTAAAATGAAGAGTATAAAAGAACAATGGAAAATGTTAAGTGACGTCATTAATGAAATAGGCTATGAAAATATGGATGACGGAAGAAATCTTAACGTTGAAAGAAAACATAGTAAAAAGGACAAACAATATTATTATGAAATAAATTTTAAAAAACAAAAACAAATATGAGCTAAATGTGTGAAGGCAAAAGAAAGTTTGCTAAACGAGCAGTGCCAGCAATTTGAATTAAATGCTATTAAAGATACACAAATATGCACAGACAAATTAATTAGCTCACGGGAAGAAAAATAAGATTGAAGAATAAGATTCAAATACAAAAATTCAGGAAAGATATCATTGGAGTTAAAGGCTATAATAAAGAGGTGGAATGAGCATATACGAGAATTATATGATGAAAGAAAGAATTAACAGAAAAAAAGGTAACTTAGAAGATCAACCTATTCTTTAAAAAAAAAAGAAGTCGCTGATACTGACCAACATATGAGAAAAGGAAAATAACCTAGGCCATATGAAATCACAAAAGAAGAATTATAAGTACTGGGAGAAATTGGAGTAGATACATTAACTAAACTGTTGAATGCTGTTTGCAGAAGTGGATATTTATGAAGTGATATGCTGAAAACGGTATGTATAGCGTTACCAAAAAGACCAGGAGCAATTGAACGCGTAGACTTGTGTACAATTAACGTAACAAACTATGTCGCAAAGCTGCTATTACTAATTATAATGAGTAGAACAAGAACATAAATAGAAATGGAAATTGGTGAAGAACAGTATGAACTTGTGGAAGGAAAGGGTGCAAACAACGCATTATATACTTTACGAACACTAATAGAAAGATCAATAGAAACACATACAGACATATTTTGTACTTCATTGATTATACCAAGGCTCTTGATAAAGTAAAATGTGATGAAATAATTAAAATGTTGGAAGATATCAACACTGATGGGAAGATTGATGTGATCTCAGAAGAATAAAAAATATTCTTACTGGAACCAAGTAGCAGCAATTAAAATGAGAATTAAAGAGGACAATTATGAACACATAACGCTCGGAGTACGGCGGGGATGTATTTTGTCACCGGATCTCTTCTCCCTTTCTAGCGAAGTAATAATGAGAGAGTTCAAAGAGAAACGGGGAATGCTTATCGGAGGTTATAATATAAACAATAGATGCAGATGGCACAGCAATGGTGGTGGAAAACACAAAAGACATACAACAATTATTGAACATTGTTGTAACAGAGAGTTCAAAGAAAGGAGCCTCCTTTATTATTTAAAAAAAATATGATAATATCAAAGAAAAATATGACACCACAATGCTAAATGGAAATATTTGGGAAGTTTTTTAATCAAGTGGTTGATGTTAAATACCTAGGGACATTTATAACATCAGTGGAAGATGCACAGCAGAGATTAAGTGCAGAATATGGCAAGCAAAAGCTGCATTTAAGAGTATCGTATGCGATAAGTCACTATCATTGAATGTAAGGAAGAGAGTGCTGAAGTGCCATAGAGAAACTGTTTTGCTGAAGGGCAGTGGATTTTGGAATATAATTGAACAAATTACGAAGAACTTTGAAGCAACGGAGATGTTGTTCCTGAGACGAATGTTGCGAATTCCTTGGACTGCCAAAGTAACAAACAACGATTGCCTGAAAGAAGCTAATAAAACTTGAACATTAAATTCAACAATAAGAAAGAGACAAGCATCCTTCGTTGATCATGTGATGAGGTGAGCGGCATGGGAGAACATCGTGACAACTGAAAGGCAGACAAAGAGAGAGAGGGACTTCCGGTTTCAAGATGGTGACTTAGTTCTGGCGACTACATAAAAGCATGAGTGGTGTAATCAAGAATAAGAGCATTTCTGACTTCCAAGGTGCTGACCTCATCTGGCAGAGGACTGACGAGGACAAGGGCAAAGCCCTCTTTGAATGCTATCTTGAGCAGAGCAACCAGACAGACATGGGAGGCAGAAATCTGGCCAAGGAGGTCACCTCAGACAGATGCAAGGCCCAGAACACTTCGGATGAAGACACAGTGAAAGAAATCAAGGCTGTACTTCGACGATAAAAAAACAGCGCTCCAGGTCCTGATGGCATAAGATACGACGACATCAATAGGTGTACCGACAATGAGCTAGAGAAACTAGCAGACATGTACAACAACAGTACAGGGAGTGCTAGCATCAAGGAGGAATGGTTACACAGCTATCTGGTTCCCTTGCCGAAGCCTGAAAGAGACCATAAAAAAATTCAGGGATATCGAATTATAACCATGCAGAATACAATACGCACGCTGCTCGAGAAGGTAATTGCCAGGAAAATATCAAGCCAGCTAGAGGGGCAAGGTGTTTTCCCACCTAACCTGGGTGGGTACCGTCCAAAAAGAGAAACCTGGACCAATGCAGCAGTCTTTGCCCATGATGTATATGAAGTTTTCCACTCAGACATTGAAACCTTTGCTGCAGCGATTGATCTTGAGGACGCATACAACAGAGTACCATTGAATGTTTTAATGTTTCAGCTTCTTGAACTAAAAGTAAGTCCATTCCTCCTTAGTTGGATCGCTGCAGCCCTCTTACAACGGAAAGTAGTTTTTAGATGTGGCAGTTGGACTTCGGAACCAACAACAATATATCCTGGCCTACCACAGGGATCACCTTTATCTACGGTACTGTTCAACGCCTACACAGTGAGAATCACCAGTGAGCAGATCACTGGACCTGGCAGGACATTGTCATATGCCGATGATGTTTTAGTGTATCGTCAGGGTAAGGATAGAGAGCAGGTTGCTGTGGAACTACAAACCGAACTAAATCGCATAAGTACTTGGTGTGATGAAGCTGGGGCAGTGGTCAACCCAACAAAGGCAACAGTGACTTGGTTCTCGTTGAATAATCATATTGTCAACACTCCAACACCAACTGTAATGCTGTGTTCAGAGACGGTGGAAAGAACGCAGGCAATGAATTACCTGGGGATACGGGTTGATCGAAGCCTTGCTTATAATGTGCACATAGACCAGGTGATAACAAAGGCCAAGCGGGGTTTGGCTGCTATGCTGGTGATGGCGGCAGCAAACTGTGAGCAGCGCCATCTATGTCTTCTGTACGAGGGGCTGGTCATGTCTGTTTTGGAGTATGCAATGGCAATACTGACTCTCAGCCATAAGCAGATAGAAAGGATGCAGAATGAAGTTATGTGCATTATTCTTGGATGTACAAGAGATACAGCATGCAGGGCGATGTGCTACCGTCTTGATTTTCCAACCATTGAAGAGAGAATACAAGTTTTGCAGGGCAAGCGCCTACCTCAGAGTTAACGCAAACACACAACATCCGCTGCATAGTGAAATTAGGAAGGTGAAGGGCAGCAGGTTACAAAGAGGACGGTCGTGGATGGGTCAAGCCGAAGACATTCGTCAACAGGTGTGTTCACTTGAGGACTTAGAACCTGGCGAGAAGTGGGTGCAAGTGCCAACAGACTTCTGCACATAATTTTCAGTTTGCATCCAACTAGATAGAAAATGCAGACAAGAAAATCCGGCTGCTGTGGAGGCTGAAGTACAAGCGTTGATTTTCGAGAATTCGCTAGACGGTGACGCGGTGATCTACACAGATGGGTCGGTCGTCCGACATGTGAGAAGCCTATGGACCTTTACAGCTCGGGCCGGAGGGAGAATTGTGAAGGAGGACTCTGGTGCTTTCACTGAAACCACAAGTAGCCTGACCATGGAAGTCATGGCAGTAAGTAAAGCAATAACATGGCTCGAGACACAGATATTCACTAGGGCTTGTTTCCTTAGCGACTCAATGAACATGATCAAAAGGGGTCGATCCGAAGAGAATGGTTGCTGCCTCTGGAGCATATATCTATATCTCGTACGGACGAAAAGACAAACGCTTGCATTGGAGGGGAAAAGACGCACTGATGGGCACACATACATTGAGAAATGCAGACATACGCGGACTGTCAAACAGAGAAACAAACAAAAAGTAAGATAAGTGGACGGAACTACAGACAGATAGACGCATAGAAAACCAAGCATTCGTACAGAAGAACAAGCATAGGAACAGGCATTGGTTAGAACGCCTGCCAAGCCGATAGTCCAGGTTCTACACCCAACAGAGCTGTGCCCGAATGATGCCCAGAATGATGTGCCCGACTAGTACGGCTCTTTGATCTATCCCACCTTACAAACATTGTAACCAGACACGTTAAAGTCTCTTCTGTGAATTGTCAAAGAAAGGAAGCGACGAGGAATAGAACTGACCAACCCACCTCATAGTGTGTGGCCTAGAATATGCGAAAACCGAAATCTTCACCTCCCAGCGACAGTGTCTGCTATGGGGATACCTTTACCCTGTAGTGTGTTGGCGAAACGTGGGAGGTAGAGGAAGACCTCGAGCGAACCATCTAGTGTGTGCGGGTATAGACGCTTAGCCAACATTGAATTCAGTAGGTGACGAATATTTGAGTAGAGTCGAGTCGAGAACCGATATCACAACATCTCGATACATTCATATGCACTCATCTTCAACAATCAGCGAAGAGTCCCAAAACTAATGGTAAGGACTACAATCTGATAATGTGTCCGTCTGCTCTTTCCTCAGAATACTGACTGTCGGTCAAAACCTCTGGTGACTTCCTATTGCATCATTTTCTCCTGGCAACTATAGTGAAGTTTAAGAAGTGAAAATAGATTATGACAACTATTCTCATTGTTCTTTCATGTGCCTGTTGATTTGAGATGAGAGTTTTCGATCTCTCGTATTTCTAGGCAGCAGGAAGGAAACTGAAAAACTGAAACCGGAAATACCTGCGCTGATGGTAAGACTAGATATAGAAACAGAAACGAGAATACAGAAAGCAAACAACATAAACTATCAAATATGACTTATCCCAAAACATCAATTTATCAACATACATACAAAGAAAAAAAGCTGATAGGCGTTTTTATTCGTCCCAATGCTGTTACCATTGCCAGACATTGAAAGTCGTAGAAAAACATAGGCTTAAAATGTTGCATGAAAAGCAGCTGGAAACACAAAACGAGATAGAGAGACAAATAAAAACCTGATAATAAGTGTATTGATGACACCTATCACAGACTTTATAGAACAACAAAACGGTAACTGGTTAGGACACTTAGTTAGAGTGGAAAAATATTAACCAGCTGCTAAAGCGTTCTACGTGAGAACATCCGGATACAATGCCAGAAAATAACCCAAAAAGAGTTAGCTAGATGGATTATAAGAGACATTGAAGAAATGACGTTAATACAAACAAGCAGCGAGACAATGGAAACAGAAAATAAATCCGCCGACTCTCTGCGACACTCCACGTAATTTGAAGTCATGGTTACTACATTCTCTTTCCAAACATGCTACACATTTACCTTAAACCAGCTGGATGGTTACTTTCAATTTTATTTCATCAAACACAGAAGCAGCTGAGAAAATGAACACACTAAACAATAATGCTTCCGGCATTTGTTTCAAACCCTAAAACAAAAACAACAGAATAAAGGAACTCAAGTGTATTCAGACATGATGAAAGTTATGATAGTTTACTAAGGTCGGTGTGATTGTAGAATGTCGGTTATGTTGACGAGAACTGTTTTATTTACCAAAGACAGTATACTAACATTAATGGAATGTTAATTTCTGAGTAATATGTGTCTTAGTCATGAGATGACGCAACAATTTAGTAATGTTTCATTTGTTTAATGTTTCATATTTAGTGTTATGCATTTTAAGGCTGCCAAATTCCATGTAAATAGACAGCACCATGCAGACAGCTCCGTCTGTCTGGTATTATTCTTGTTGACTGCAATAAATAAACACATTCGAAAACAATGTTTCCCGTATATAATTTGAACAATGAAGAGACATACAACAGATTGTACGATTTATTGCCTGCCATATTTCGCTGTATCTCGTCAGGTACACACCGGAGAATTCACGATTGTGTTTGTTCTATGAATTATGCAGAAAATACATGACGTGAATTTGAGAAATATGCCAGGAAATCAATCGTTCAACCTATGTTTGTGCCTTCAATATTTAAAAATACATAAATGCATATGTATGCATACATATAGTTGTTATTCATGTAGGCAATCATATGTAATGATGGTAAGCGTAAACATGGGTTATTAATTCTCCGTCTCCGCGAACTAGGTCGACTCGGATCAGTTGAGTATATGCCATTCCCACATTCCTCTTCTTATGGAGCTTCAGACGACAATGTATCCAAAACTACAGTAGACAAGTTGAACTTTTTGACATCTCCTGTTTCTATAATAAGCTGATGTATGCCTGTAGTGTTTTATTCTGTTCTGTGTATGTACTACACTCCAACAACACACGATTTTGTCATTTTAGCAGTCCCAAAATTACATGAATAAGATTCTCATATTGTAGTTGATTAAACATATGTACCGTTATTCCTATATATGTTATATGCGTTTGTCTAACATTGGATTGCTCTCATCTGTTCTTTGCAAATTCCGCCATATCTCATCATAATCCTCTTGTACCTTGCGGTGTCGAGGTGAAGTATAAACAGCTGCAGAGTGCCCGCTTATTCATGTATCGATATTCCCTGCAACCATCGTTTACGCGATCGACCTCTTCCTCTTCTTCCATTTGGTCTGTAAATCATAGCTTGTAGTGGTATACTGTTAGTTGGTAGCCTACTTGCATGGCCAAACATCTTGACTTGCTGCTTCTAATAAAATCTAGCGCAGCTATAACGCCCACTTATGTCCTGATTTTTAAAATTTATTTCTGATAGTATCTCTTCTTGATACATTGAGTATTCTTCTTAGGAATCTCATTTCTATTGTTGTGATGTTTCTTTCTCTTGTTCTGTCATTGTCCAGGTTTGACATTGGTAACATATAGTGGGTAGGAAGATTGTGTTGTAAAGTGCTTTCTTGGTAGTTATTGATACATGTCTGTTCTTTAGTATTGGTGCCATTTGTCCATTGGGATAGTTTGCCTTATTGCATCTAGTTTCGATCTCGTCTTCTGGTTTGCCATTTGATGATATTATACTTCCTAGGTACTTGAAAATCGTTAATTGTTTTAAGGGATGTTCGTTTAGGTGAATTAATGTTGTTGTTCTCTTCTTAGTTATAGTCATTACCCCTGGTTTACGTGTGCTCAATTTCATTTTATATTCCCTACTCATTTCGTTTAGGCTATTCATGTGGTCTAGTGATTCAGCTTCTGATTTTGCTATTAATGCTTGGTCATCCGCAAACAGGAGTTCTCTAATGGCGTAATTTTTGCATTAAAAAAAAAACAAACATGAGAGATGATTGTAAAGAAGCATTATACAATAGTTCTATAAGTCCTTATGAAGTATTGTAATGTCTGGATATTGTTTGTTATCATATCTTATAATATTTGATCAGTAAAGACATCAACTTCCAGGGTCGTATTCGCGATTATCTGTTCTGGAGCGAAGACCCCAATCACCCCATGGCAACTGGTCCTATCCTGTGCTACATGCTGCCGCTCCTTTTATGGCATCCATATGTTTACAACTCCAAGTGCCTGGTCCAGATATTAGAGTAAGTGACAGGCGATGAGTGGTGGATCCTAAATCAGTGCAACTGTTTCCGGATCTCGTCACACCTCTTCAATGAGAATCTCCTTTTATCTGGGTGAATAAAGGCAAGCACCAATGTAAAAAAAAAAAAAAAAAAAAAAAAAAACTGTTTTGCATATCCTTTACAGGATATCGCTGTTAATATCAGCATCATTCAACTGATTGTTGATTTTTTGGCAAGATTACGCTCAGTAGTTTGCCATTGCTTTCTGAGTGACCGGCTCCATACCCCCATAAGTCACTGGCGCGACACAAATAGCTTCCAATTCTCGGGCGCTCACGTCAACCACGAGAGTATTCGGGGTTACGGAGAAAGCTGCTGACACCTCGACCAAGGAGACCGGCAAGCGCTATTATGGTGAACATAATTACGTCATTTCTATCCGACAGACAACACGTCGTGTCCTTCAACAACTGTCCATCAAGACCCACACAGCTTAATATTGGTGCGCCTCAGGGCTCAATACTATGTCCACTCCTCTTTGCAGTTTATATTAATGATCTTCCTTTATATATCAATACAACTTGTGATCTATTTGCAGACGACTGTACTATATATACTAGTCAAGAGAACCGTAGTGAATTAGAAAATTCTTTTTAAAATGAACTTGATAATCTTACTAGATGGAGCAGTGAAAAATACATGCAAATTAACATTGACAAAACCAAATCCATGCTAATAACGACCAGACAAAAACTAGACACTAGCCATAACTGGAGCACCGCTCGAACTCCGCATGGGCACGTTACCTATAGTTAATGTGAATGAACATAAAACAGTAGGTCTTTTAATTGACAGCCATTTGAGCTGGAGCTCTCATGTTCACGTTCTTACCAAGAAAATAGCACAAAAAGTTTACCAACTTGCTAAGATACAGCACTTCCTAGATGAAAGCACACGAAAAATATTATATGCATCATATATCCAATCACATCTCGATTATTGTTCCACAGTCTGGGATGGTTGCCCTAAATCTAATATGAAACGATTATATTCTCCCCAAAACCGCTCTATACATCTAGTTTATGACATAAAGAACGTCGAAAATAATAATGTATACAGTCATCTTAGGCTTCTACAACTTCGAAAGCGCTTCCATTTTAACCAAGCCAAAGTAGTTAATAAAATTATATCTCAAAATACCCTAGAGTATCTTCTACCGTTGATTCAATCTAATGCGACGAACAGCAATCGCTTGCAATTGTTACATGTTCCAAGGCGTAGATTGGACTTATACCAAACATGTTTCGCCTATTCTGGTGCTCATTTATGGAATTACCTTCCTCCAGATCTGAAAACTCCAATGAATACCTACACATTTAACCGAAAACTCTTTCACAACTTAATCCATACCGACTATATGCCACCATAATTCCCCTACTGGTATAATTGTTAAATATTTGTGTGGGTGTGTGTGCACGCGCGCGCGAGAGAGAGAGAGAGACAGAGAGAGAGAGGTGAGAGAGAGAGAGAGAGAGAGAGAGAGAGAGAGAGAGAGAGTGAATGTGTGTGTGCACCCTTGCATGCGTGTGTTTGGAAGAAAGTGAGTAAGCGAGAAAAGGTGAGGGAATGTGTTTGTCCGTGCATGCATGTGTGTGTGTATGTGTTAGAGCGACTGAGGGAGTGCGGGCGTGCTTGCGTTCATGCGTATGTGTATGTGTTAGAGAGTGAGATTGAGAGAGTGAGAGTGTGTGTGTGTGTGTGTGTGTGTGTGTGTGTGTGAGGGATTGTGTGAGAAAGAGAGTGAGTGAGTCAGTGAATGATCGAGTGAGTGAGTGAATTAGTGAGTGAGTGAGTGAGTGAGTGAGAGGGTAAATGAGTAAGTGAAAGAGAGTGTGTGTATGAGGGACTGTATGAGAAAGAGAGTGAGTGAGTGAGGGAGTGAGTGACTGAGTGAGTGAGGGAGTGAGTGACGGAGTGAGTGTGTGATTGAGTCAGGGAGTGAGTGAGTGAGGGATGACTAAGTGGGTGAGGGACTGAAGTTGTGTGTGTCAGCGAATTAAAGAGTGATAGAGAGAGTGTGTGTTTTTGTGTGTGTGAGTGAGTGAAATTGAGTAAAAGAGAGTGTGAGTGAGTGCGAAAAGGATGAGAGAGAGAGGGAGAGAGAGAGAGAGAGAGAGAGAGAGAGAGAGAATAAAACATTGAGTGATAGCGTGAAGGCGTGTGTCTGTCTGTATGTGAATGATAGATAGAGTGAATGAAAGATATTGTGAATGAAAGATGGGGAGATTAAGTGAATGAGGGAATAGTGAGTGAGAGAAAGAGAGATAGAGTGAGCGAGAGAGTGAGCGAGCGAGAGGGTAAGACAGTGGCATAATTGATGTGTTAGTAAGTCGTGTGTGTGTGTGAGGGAGAGTGAGAAAGAAAGAGAGAGAGAGAGTGTGAGAGTGAGAGAGAGAGAGAGAGAGAGAGAGAGAGAGAGAGAGAGAGAGAGAGAGAGAGAGAGAGAGAGAGACAGAGACAGAGACAGAGACAGAGTTTAGCGCACGCATGTCATGTAATATGCTATTACTTATTTTATGTGCAGTTTCATCTTCATATTATCATTTTGAATGCCTCTTGATTGTATCATGTTTAATATGAACAAATGTACATTACTGTAGAGTGAGTGAGAGAGCTTGTGAATGTGAGTGTGCGTTTGAGAGAGAGAGAGAGAGAGAGAGAGAGAGAGAGAGAGAGAGAGAGAGAGAGAGAGAGAGAGAGAGAGAGAGAGAGAGAGAGAGAGAGAGAGAGAGAGAGAGAAAGAATGAGTGTGAGAGTGTGACTGTTCTATGTAAGACAAAAAGGGAGATAACTGAGCGCACACATGTCATGTAACATGATATTCCATATTTTTTGTGTATTCTCTTATTTCATATTATCATTTTGAATGCCACTTGATTGCATCATGTTTAATATGAACATATGTAAATCACTGTAGAGTGAGTGAGACAGTTAGTGAGAGTGAGTGAGTGAGAGAGAGAGAGAAAGTGTGTGTGAGAGAAAGAGAGAGAGAGAGAGAGAGAGAGAGAGAGAGAGTGTGTGTGTGTGTGTGTGCGTGTGTGTGTGTGTGTTTAAGAAAAAATAGAGAGAACGTTGATTTGCATCGCTATTTATTTTTACGTTACACAATGTATATGTACAGTTTTTTCTCAAATTATTTACAAAATTTGTGAGAATGCTCGTCAGCGTATATGTGTATAATGTGAGGGAGTTTGTTCATACTAGTGTACGTGATTATGTGAGGCTTCATGTTTGTGTATAGATGTAAGCCACTGTGTGTGGGGGATGTATGTGTGCGAGGGATGTGTGTGTAAGGGATGTATGTTTAGGGGATGTATGTGTGGAGTTAGTGTGTGTAGGGGGATGTGTTGGGAGTTGTTGGATTGGTGGGTGGGAGATGTGTGTATGCGTGGGGGTCTATGTGTGCTTAGGGAGATTGTGTTGGTGGGTTTGTGTGTGTGGGTGGGGGATGCATGTGTGAGTGGGGATGTGCTGGTAGGTAGAGGATGTATGGGTGGGTGGCGAGATGTTTGAGAAATGTGTGCGTTGGTGAAGGGATTGTGGTGGGTGGGTGATGTGTGTGCGTGAGGAATGTGTGTGTGTGTGTGTGTGTGTGTGTGTGTGTGTGTGTGTGTGTTGGGATATTTGGGTGTATGGTAGGAAGTGTGTGGGTGTTGGTGGGTGGGGGGTAGTGTGGGATGGTGGGTGGGGAAAGTGTATGTGGGTTGGGTATGTGGATTGGTGGTGGTGATTGGGTGCGGGGGATATGTGGTTAGGGGATGAGTGTTTGACTGGGTGGTTGGAGGTGTGTGGATATGGGTTGTTTGTTAGGTGTGTAGGCTGGGGGATGGGTGTTTGTGGGAAGATATGTGTGTGTGGGTTATGTGTTAATAGGGAAGGGTGAGTTGATGGATGTTTGAGTAGGTGTGTGTGTGTTGGTGGGTGGGGTGTGTGGGTGGGGTGTGTGGGTGGGGTGTGTGGATGGGGTGTGTGGAGGTTGTGTGGATGGGTGGGGGATGTGTATGGCTGCGTGAGGGTGTGTGTGGGTGGGGTTGGTGGGTATGTGGGAGTGTGGGGTGGGTGGGGGTGTGTGTGGGTGTTGGATTGTGTGGGTGGATCGAGGTTGTGCGTAATTGTGTATGATCTGTGTGGTTGGGTGAGGTGTGTGTGGGTGGGTGGGGTCATGTGTGGGTGGATAGGGATGTGTGTGGGTGGGTGTGGGTGTAAGTGGGTGGCAGGGGGATGTGTGGGTGGGCGAGGGATTCTCATAAGATTGTAATATGTATTGTTTATGTTTACAACATTCATTTGACAATGTACTTTCTTATGTGAATGTATCAAGCAGTATTGATGAATGAAAGATGAGTGATTGGAAGGGCCGAATGTAAGACGGGCCTGTGTGTCTAATTTGTAGCCCTTTTAAAATAAAGTTGAATTGAAGTGAATTGAATTGAATTAGGTTGGCTAAGTTATTCTGGTTCCATGACCCGTAGACTTGTTCGTGGTTGGTTGTAGCAGCTACAGTTCATCACTGGCTCTGTCACTCCCAGGGCAGCCCTCATTAGTCGACTATTAAACGTGCAAGGGAGGTTACAGTGTTACTATTATTTGCTAAACTCAAAGATAACATTAGCAAATATTAGTAAAGTGATGTTACACCCGCATGTTATCAGCAAGTATGACACACTAACCTTCCTGTTTACCTGTTAATGAAAAGATTGGAACAATCATCACCAGCATTTAGTTTATTAACAAGCAAGAATGCATTTTGTAACTCCAAGAGACCGACAATTTGTGCAGAATTTGTTCCCTATTGTATGCAGCGCAGATTGCGTTGCCTCCCCATTATGTTCCTAATGCCTTTGATGGTTCAGTTCGCTGACGATCTCCTTGAGTATTCTCTGGGTAATGGCTGAAAGTGTGCGCTATAAGACAATTCTACAGTAGATACGTGACGAGTTCTATGGAAGGCGGGGTAGGGCATTGACTAGCAGGCTTGCTTGCTGACACTGTGGTCACGTGCTCCAATTCTCATCAACGCAGGATTTCTGTTTGTTTTCCATGACCTTGTGTTCCATGTCAACCCGTCTAAAATGGGTGTGAGACATTTTACAGGAAAGTAAAAGTAAATAAGTCTGAAAATAACGTCTATCACAAAATATATCTCCATGGCATAAAGCCTGGGTTAAAATATAGAGAATATGTGTTGCCCATGCAGCATGATCCCTCTCTCGGCCTGCCTAGTTCACTTCAGAGGAAAGGTAAAACCTATACATTTGGAACAAGACAAGCTGCAGAAGCTGCCGGATAAGCACAGCAATGCTCTAGCTGGTCTGCCCTGCCATGACATTTTGTCTTTAGGTTGCATTTCCTCGCACCAGGATAAGGCATGTACCCTCACAATTGCGCTCTTCCGCCCGAAGCCGTTGGCACAATGTGGGGTGCTGGGTTTGGTAAGCGCCACCCAACATTCGGCGCTAACAGAAAGCAGGTAATACAGTCTACTGCCATAATAATGCTCAGTCATATCTGACTAAGATCTGACCTGAAATATACAAAATACCAAATGCGCAACAATCTGCCAGTAATTGCAATCGGCACTCATAATAAAATCACATTAGTGGCGCCCAGTTATGTTTGTGACCGCTCGCTGGTTTAAATTAATAAATAAACTGTATTACTTGTAAATGGTAGGTCAGCTAGTCACCATGGCAACCCGCTGATTAACAGAGATGAACAATGTCAAGAAGTTAATTTTCATTACCCGAGAATATACTTGTGCTATAGCCAATGCAACAATCTTGCCATGACTGCCAAATCACAGGAATCCAGAAATAGCTGATGGAACGCCCACAACCTGGAAGGAAATCAATCTACTTGACGGGCACGCCGACTGCAAATTCAAACTGCTTTGTGAAATGTCCTGTAAGAACTAAGCCCAGGGTATCAAAGGCCGTCAGAAAATGTGGGCAGACAGAGCCCTTACCTCCATGGAAGCAATGTGTCTATTAGAGGAGGTATTCAGAAAAGGCACATTAAACGCCAAAGTCGGAGGAAGATTTGACGTTAGTGGCACAGGATTAGGAAACGCGATGCAATGGATACTAAAGATGGATGCTTGAGTTTCGTCTAGAACCGATATCACACCACTAGGGACATTCCCTACGTGCTCGATCCTCAGGTTCAACAGCCAACGAAGAGTACCAATGATGTTGGTATCAGCTGCAATCTCAGTATGTGCCCATCTGGGCTTCCCTCGGAGAAGTCAGTGTCACTTCTCACCGAACCATTCTTACCAAGCAATGCTGATTTATCTCTTCCAGTACTCTATACTAAATTATGTACTTGACTGCTACGTAATGTACATTATATGCAAGTAACATTTTATTCATGTATACACGGGCAAGATGGCTTGCAATGGAGGAACAGTGATTGGAAGGATACTGACATGTGCAGATGTTGTCCTTGCGTGTAGACAGGGGAGAGACAGGGTGTAAATAGCGTAAGTGTTGCAGGAGACAGTAAACAAAGTGATCGACTGGTGTACAGAGATGGGTAGTGTCATTAGCCCAGATAAAGCGTCTGTGTTATGGTGCTCTATGGACAATATGATTGTAAATATTTTAGTCCAAAGTTTTACAATAAATGGCAGAAATATTAACAGAGAGAGTAAACGGAGGTATAGGGTGACCAAAAAAGATAAATAAATAAGATCGGAACCAACATATCTTTGAATAAAAGTAAAATCAGATAAAGCAAACACTGATTGGATCGAGATCAACAGTGGTTGCAGAAAGACGGGGCCACCCTACACACAACAATTGACTCTTTATCCTGGCTGAGAGAGCGATTTCAGGGGAGACTGATCAGCATGAAGT
>JACEFZ010026184.1:105000-125000 GCA_014155875.1 Cepaea nemoralis | reverse complement strand
GATGTACATTAAGTTCTCTGCACTTCTCTATTATTAAACGCATGTTGAATATGTGATCTCTTGTTCCTCTTCCTTGTCTAAATCCAGCTTGAACCACGTTAATCTCTTCTTCCATTTTCTTACGAAGTTTTCCCATTATGACTTTCAGTAGAATTTTACTTGCATGACTGAACAGGACAACAGTTCTATAGTTGGTGGATAATTTCAGTTTGCCCTTATTTGGTATTGGAATGAAGATAGTTCTCTTCCAATCTTTTGGCCATATACCATATTTCCAAATCTTTTTACATAATGCATGATATGTGTGTATGCTTTTTTCTCCTCTCGCTTTAATTAGTTCAGCTGGTATCTCATCACATCCAGGTGATTTACCATTCTTCAGGTTCTTTATAGCCCAAGAAATTTCATCTAATGAGGGTTCAGGTTCTGTCTCTGCTGTCATTGGCTCATGTATCTCATTCATATCCTCACTGTCACTCATATCATACATTCCACTGCAGTACTCCTGCCATCTTTCTAAAATTTGTCTAGATTCTCTTCAGGTATTTCCCATCTTGTCACAGATAACATTAAATTGAGGTAGAACATTTCTTGTCAATAACTTCATTTCTTTGAATATTTCATAATCTCTTCCAGTCTTATGATATTGCTCTATTCTGGTACAGCAATCTTGTATGTATTGCTTTATGTCATTTCTTCTGTTCTTTTCTATTTCTCGAGTTAAAGATTTATACTTCATCCTGCTGTTATTGGATTCACCTCCTTTCTGTTTCAGCTCCCTTCGTTGTTTTATTAATTCTAACGTGTCTGATGAAATCCATGGCTTAAGTTGCTTTTTCTTGGTCGGAATTAAATCTTTGGCTGCAGTTATCAAGATATCTCTAGCTTGTACTGCCAGTTCATCAGGAGTCATTTCCTCTTGTACAGACATCAAGACCCCAAAGCGATTCCTAACTTCTATGTTGTATGCATCTGGTATTTTTGTGAGATCAAAACGAAGGGGCCTTGGTCCTCGGGTAAGCTTTTTGAGTATTAATTTCAGATCTGCTTCTAATAACTGATGATCTGTATCACAGTCTGCACTTTTTAGGGTTTTCGCAGATGTTATGATTGGTCTCCATCTTCTCTGTATTAAAATATAATCTATCTGATATTTGGTAATACTGTCTGGAGACTTCCATGTGAAGAGTCTTCTTCGGTGTTGTTTAAAAAGCGTGTTGGCTATCTTGAACTCATTTTATGTGCAAAATGTAATTAATTTGTCAAATGCATCATTTCTATTTCCTAATCCACATTTTTTTTAAAACGTGTCTCTCATTCTCAGCTCTTCCTGCACCTACTTTTGCATTAAAATCTCCCAGTATTATTGCTATATCATTATGACCAATATTATTTAATGTATCTTGCAGTGTGTTGTAAAAATCTTCAATTTCGTCGTCCTCTGCTGTTGAAGTAGGTGCATATATCTGTACAACAGTTGTGTTTTTTGGACGGCCTTTAAGTCTAATAGTGAGGATTCTATCGCTAACTGGATTATATCCCATTAAAGCTTTTGCAGTTGTCTTATCTAATTAAAATGCCACTCCACTCTGGCCTCCGACGTCTCTACCAGAATAAATGAAAAGACTTCCATTCTCAGTTGTAAAATGTCCCTTGCCGCTCCAGAGATGTTCACTAATTACTAAAATTTGAATGTTTAACCTTTCAATCTCATCACATACTACTTTAAGCTTTCCCTCATACAGACTTCTCACATTCCACGTTGCTATTCTCACTCTGTTTCTTAGTCTGACACAGGGGATTTCCTTGGTAACACGGTCAGGATTAACTCCGTCATCACGATTACTGTACTGGTCCCTATGTCACACTCTTCCCCAGTGTTATCTGATCTGCCTGGCCTGGGGGTCTCGCCACCGGATCTCTTTTTTATTAAGTTTTCTTTCATGGTTGTTATGGTTTCTTGGCAAGTTTTGCAGAAGGTAGTTTGCCATTGCTTTCCTTCTGGGCAGTGACTGTACTAGTCGGTGGACATAGCCATTGTCTCTACTGATGAGATCATCTGCCCATCGCCGCAGTGTGCAAGACCATAACCAACAACAATCTGTCGGCTGCTCTCACACTCCATCCACCACCTGCTTCCATGGCTTCACGTAACCATGATCGGGGGGGGGGGGGGCTAAACGGGTACTCCACCTTGCCCAAGGGTGTCCCGTAGACTAACGGAGGAAAGGAGGCGTCTTACATCTCCTTTGATAGAGGATACCCCCCCCCCCCCCCGCTAACCGGATGACTGTATATATGGTATTTAATTTTACTTCTCAGAATCATCGCGGGAGCTGCGGAGTGCGTGATCTGCGCTTGATGTCATCTTTAGGTTTAGCTTGGATGGAGTGAAGAGGAGGACGCGAGGTAATAGACAGAGAAGAGGGCAAACAATTAGAAGTGAAGGGGACATGATAGTAAGGAAAACAAACACAATGCGTAGGATTAAAATATATAAGAGTAGGATATTGTCATTGTCGCGGAGCCAGGCAGAGAAGGTCTGTACATGAAAAGCTGCTCTATGACTTTCCTGTCATCATGCTGCAAGAATTGAATGGAGATGATTACCAATGATTTTATATGTCAGCCACATTAATCCGACTGGACAAGGGTGATGACATGGGTAAGCGATGCCAATGAATAAAGGGTTAAAACATGAGGTTATAGACCTAAGTCCATGGAATACCAATGTTGGAAATGTACACGGTATAAAGTTAGAGATTTGGGGTCAAAGCTGTGACTTACTACATGTCTATGTCAGGAACGGTGGGACTAGCTTAAGGAGCTGGATGAGATCCCAGACATTATGCTTCTAATTTGTGGAGACTTTAATGCACGACACAGAGAGTGAGACAATAATGGTGAAAGCCGACAGCGAAATGCTCTTGGGTAAATGCAGCCACTTTTGCCTATGGTGTTTATGAAGGTGAAGACCGACAAAGGGGAGTAGCTATGATTTTGGACCGGAAAAAATCAAAATCTGTTCAAGGATATTGGGCCGTGTCGGACAGAGTTCTTCTAGTTAAATTAAGTGGCAGACCTTTTAGCATAAATGTTATTCAAGTGTATGCCCCAACAGGAGAATCCAGTGAAAATAGTGTAGAGGAATTGTATAATGAGACTGCCTTAAATAAATGTAAAAATTCAGAAATAAACATCATAATAGGAGACTTCAATGCAAAAGTAGGAAATCAAGGTGATAGATACACAGTAGGAAACTATGGTTTAGGTGAGAGAAATGAAAGAGGATACAGACTCGTAGAGAGGGCAAAACAGGAAATTATTGTAGGAAACACCTGGTTTAAGCACCACCATAGAAGATTAAGGACATGGAGCAGTCCTGATAGCAGGATCAGAAACCAGATTGACTACATTCTGATTATCAGAACATGTAGAAACGCACTAACAATAGCAAAAACAGTTCCCAGTGCTGATTGTTATAGTGACCACAGACTACTTACAGGAACACTGAGGATAAAGTTGAAGAAAGTCAAGTATATAACAGGAAACACTAAATATGATTTGTGTACATTGAGTAATGACAAGGAAATACAAAACAAATTCAACATAGAAGTACAGAACAGATTTGATATAGTGTCTGATCTAGAGATATTATTCCAGGATGTGGATGATCAATGGGAAATGATGAAGAATTCAATCAGTTTGGCTGCAGAAACAACTATTCCAAAATTAAAGAAAGTGCGTAGTAAGAAATGGATGACAGAAGAAATTTTACACCTAATGGAAACAAGAAGACTCAACAAAAATAATCCTGCCAAATATGAAGAAATTCACAGACATATTATGTAAGGACGCAAAAGAAGCATGGCTTGATGAAAAGTCCTTAGACATTGAACAACAACAGAACAGTCAAAATACCAAATTAGTGCACAAAAGAATTCAGGAACTTACTAATAAAAGAACAAGTACATCAACAGGCTATCTAAAAACTAAAGATGGCAAAATCATAATAGAAAAAGATCAGATTCTACATGTATGGACAGATTACGTGAAAACCCTTTATAATGATGACAGAGAGGAACAGTATGATATTAGATTTAATAATGAAAGGCCGCCAATTTTGAAGATGGAGGTTCGAAATGTTCTTAAGTATATGAAAGCTGGCAAGGCCTCCGGTGAAGATAACATCACAACAGAAATAATTAAATCTTTAGAAGAATTTGGACTACATCAAGTCGCCAGACTGCTGAACACATTATATGATACTGATGATATACCTTCTGAATTATGTAACTCTGTATTTATTGCAATCCCAAAGAAATCAGGAACCATGGAATGTGATCAACCTAGAACAATTAGTATCATGAGCCACATCAGAAAGATTTTGCTACGAATTATCATGCAAAGAGTGGGGAAGAAAATAAAACCTGAAATAGGGGAAGAACAATGTTATTTGATAGAAGGAAAGGGTACAGTAAAAGCTGTGTATATGCTGCGAACAGTTATTGAACGTGCTATAGAAGTAAACAAGGATATACATCTTTGCTTTATTGACTACACAAAGGCTTTTGATAGAGTTAGACATGTCAAAATGGTAGATATGCTTGCAGATCTTTAAATTGATAGGAAATACATTATACTTATAAAAGACATATATTGGAAACAACAAGCTGCCATAAGGATTGATAATGAAGTGGGACAATATCAACCTATTAAGAGAGGTGTTAGGCAGGTATTTGTAATGTCTCCAGATCTTTTTTCCCTATACAGTGAAAGTATTTTCAGGAATGTAGAAGATATAAATGGAATCAGCATTGGAGGACGAAACATCAATAACATTAGCTATGCAGATGATACAGTATTGATTGCAGACAATGCACAAGATCTACAACAATTAGTAGACGCAGTTGTTGCACACAGTGAGCAGCTGGGGTTAGAATTAGTTTGTAAGAAGACACAGGTTATGGTCGTCACTAGGAAGAACGAAGTTTCACAATGTAATATACAAGTAAATGGGAATATTCTTCAACAAGTGAATCGGTACAATTATCTCGGAACAGTCATAACATCTGATGGGAAGAAGAGAGCCTTGAAGAGATTAGAACAAGAATCACCATGGCGAAAGTAGCCTTTATCAAGATGAAAAACATTCTGACCAATAAAATGATGTCAATTGAAACGAGAAAATGAGTATTGAGGGGATGTGAAACTTGGACAAAATGCAGTCAAGCTGAAAAACATCTGATGGTTGCAGAAATGTGGTTTCTCAGGAAAATGCAAAGAATACCATGGACAGACAGAAACACGAATGACCAAGTACTCATTCATTCATTCAGTAGCATGTACTTTGCAGAACCTGGCTCAAATAACAACCTTCCGGAAAACCTCTCGATCATAAGCAAGATGTCCCGCATCTGATACACACATCTGGAGATCATCCGCCACATCCTGCATCCATCTTCTCTTTGGCCTTCCTCTTCCTCTCTTCCCAGGCATATAACCTTCCATTATTGTTCTCTCCAAACTTTCGTGACGTTTCAAGTGACATAACTATTCCAATTTTCTTTGTTTTATCGTCTTTAATAGCCAACCTTCTTCAATATTCAACTCTTGAAGTAGGGATGCATTTGTTCTTTTCTTTACCCAAGATATTCTTAGAACTCGTCAATAACATTTATATTCAAAGGAGTTAATGCGCTGTTCAGCTTGTTTAGTAAGTGTCCATGTCTCACAGGCGTATGTTGCAATTGATAAGATGCATGCTCATAAAAGTTTAATTTTTGTAGGTCTTTCTGTCCCTCTCCACAATTTATTTAATTTTTTAGTCTTTAAAGAGCAATAGATATCCGTCTTTTAACTTCTTTATTTCAACTTCCAGTCACCAACATGGCGGTTAGGTGTTGAACCGTTAAGGCCTGTGGCGTGTTTATGCTGGCAGCTACGATTTGCAATCTCATTTTCCTCATGTTGGACTGGTAGTACATGGTTCCGTCGCCCTGCTACTGAGTGAGAGCGTGGGCGACACTGTGAGCTGTGAAATTCGCGTGGAATGCTTTAACGTCTGTCCTGTACAGTGATCTGCATGTTCGGAAAAATGGCTACCGGCTGTTGCTAAATTGACTGATTTGCCTTTTCGGTTCATGCGTGCATTGTTCAGGAGACTGCTGGGAGTCGGCGCTGAAGCTGCTGAGTTCGTGCTTTATGCGACGCTTACGGCGGGGTCGCCCTGCGGTAAAAGACCGAGCCATGTGAGAAAACCCTTGTCGATGACGTCTTTCTGGTGGCTGCCGAGTCCATCGACGATGAACTGTGGTGTGGGTGGATGAATTTTGTGTTGACCTTCTGGCAGCGGCATTATGCACAGTGTACCTGTGCGGGCTGTTGGATTGCCGAGACTCCTGTCTATTCCACTTATTGACATTGGACAGTGGAGAGCATTTTGTGTGATTTTCACTGGCACACGAATGGAGCATAATGGGGAAGACCCGTTGCCGTGAAGTTGAAACCTCGACTAACTAACTTAACTTCTTTCATTGTGTCACCATTTCTGGTTATCAATGACCTAGGATATTAGAAATTTTCCACAACCTCCAATTTTTCCTTATTAACATGTATTTATTTTTCCATAGCATATATATATATGCATGTATGTATGTATGTTGATATGTTCAAGTTTTGGATACATGTTAATTAAAGAATTAAGCAGATTAGAACACAGACTAAAACGCCAGCTTGGTGCCAGCGTAGCCGTGGGATTGAATCTGATTTCATATAATTCTTATGATGTGGCGTTGTGCTTCATTTGTCTCCACACCCATATGTCTCGTTTTTAACCCCCCCCCCCCCCCCCCCCCCCAATCAGTTGTGATATCGATTTCCATCAATGCTACGGATGTTCATCAACAATATCGATATTTATCAACGCTTCCGATGTTCATCAGTACTACTGATGATTATCAAAGCTACCGATTATAACAGGTGGCGGTAAGGACGACCTAGGAAAGTACAGACAGTGATACAATAATTAGTGAGGTCAGGTAGAGACACGCGAAGTCGTGTTCAGATTTATAAAATTATATAAGACAAACACTTTCTCATAGCGCACTAGAACGCACGATATACATAGGAAGACGTTGTGTTTTTTCCAAGTAGTGACGAGGATTTTGACAACGTAGCGGGGTAAGGGTATCCCCTATCAAAGGAGATGTACGACGTCTCCTTTCCTAAATTAGTCTACGGGACACCCTTGGGCAAGGTGGAGTACCCGTTTAGCCCCCCGATCAGGGTTACGTGAAGCCATGGAAGCAGGTAGTGGATGGAGTGTGAGAGCAGCCGACAGATTGTTGTTGGTTATGGTCTTGCACTCTGCGGCGATGGGCAGATGACCTCATCAGTAGAGACAATGGCTATGGCCACCGACTATTACAGTCACTGCCCAGAAGGAAAGCAATGGCAAACTACTTCTGCAAAACTTGCCAAGAAACCATAACAACCATGACAGGAAACATAATAAGAAAGAGATCTGGTGGCGAGACCCCCAGGCCAGGCAGATCAGATAACACTGGGGAAGAGTGTGACACAGGGCCCAGTACTAGTAATCGTGATGATGGAGTTAATTCTGACCAAGGAAATCCCCTGTGTCAGACTAAGAAGCAGAGCGAGAATAGCAACTTTGAATGTGAGAAGTCTGTATGAGGGAAAGCTTAAAGTAGTGTGTGATGAGATTGAGAGGTTAAACATTCAAATTTTAGGAATTAGTGAACATCGCTGGAGAGGCAAGGGACATATTACAACTGAAAATGGAAGTATGTCCATTTATTCTGGTAGAGATATCGGAGGCCAGAGTGGAGTGGCATTTTGTTTAGATAAGACAACTGCAAAAGCTTTAATGGGATATAATCCAGTTAGCGATAGAATCCTCACTATTAGACTTAAAGGCCGTCCAAAAAACACAACTCTCATACATATATATGCACCTACTTCAACAGCAGAGGACGACGAAATTGAAGATTTTTATAACACACTACAAGACACATTAAATAAGATTGGTCATAATGATAAAGCGATAATAATGGGAGCTTTTAATGCAAAAGTAGGTGCAGGAAGAGCTGAAAATGTGAGACACGTTGTAGGAAAATTTGGATTAGGAAATTGAAATGATGCAGGTGACAAATTAATTGAATTTTGCACAGAAAATGAGTTAAAGATAGCCAACACGCTTTTAAACAACATCCAAGAAGACTCTTCACATGGAAGTCTCCAGACAGTATTACCAAAAATCAGATAGATTATATTTTAATACAAAGAAGATGGAGATCAAGTATAACATCTGCAAAAACCCTACGAAGTGCAGACTGTGATACAGATCATCAGTTATTAGAAGCAGATCTGAAATGAAAACACAAAAAGCTTTCCCGAGGACCAAGGCCACTTCGTTTTGATCTCACAAAAATACCATGAGCATACACTGTAGAAGTTAGGAATCGCTTTGAGGTCTTGATGTCTGTACAAGAGGAAATGGCACCTGATGAACTGGCAGTACAAGCTAGAGATATCTTGATAACTTCAGCCAAAGATCTAATTCCGACCAAGAAAAAGCAACTTAAGCCATGGGTTACATCAGACACGTTAGAATTAATAAAACAACGAAGGGGGCTGAAATAGAAAGGAGATGAATCCGATGAAAGCAGGATGAAGTATAAATCTTTAACTCGAGAAATAAGAAAGAACACACGAAAGGACAACAATCAATATATACAAGATTGCTGTACCAGAATAAAGCAATATCATAATACTGGAAGAGATTATGAAATGTTCAAAGAAATGAAGTTATTGACAAAGCTTGTTCAACCTCAATTGAATGTTATCTGTGACAAGATGGGAAATACCTTAACAGAATCTAGACAAATTCTAGAAAGATGGCAGGAGTACTGCAGTGGAATGTATGATATGAGTGACAGTGAGGATATGAATGAGATACATGAGCCAATGACAGCAGAGACAGAACCTGAACCCTCATTAGATGAAATTTCTTGGGCTATAAAAAACCTGAAGAATGGTAAATCGCGTGGATGTGATGAGATACCAGCTGAACTAATTAAAGCGGGAGGAGAAGAAAGCATACACATATATCATGCATTATGTACAAAGATATGGAAATATGATATTTGGCCAAAAGATTGGAAGAGAACTATCTTCATTCCAATACCAAAAAAGGGCAACCTGAAATTATGCACCAACTATAGAACTGTTGCCCTGATCAGTCATGCAAGTAAATTTCTACTAAAAGTCATAATGGGAAGACTTCTTAAGAAAATGGAAGAAGAGTTTAACGTGGTTCAAGCTGGATTTAGACAAGGAAGAGGAACAAGAGATCACATATTCAACGTGCGTTTAATAATAGAGAAGCGCAGAGAATTTAATGTAAACCTATTCTTATGTTTTGTGGATTATTCAAAGGCATTTGACTGTGTACAAAATCAGAAACTTTGGGAAATCATGAGGAATATGGTCTTTCTATCACATGTAGTACAACTCATGAATATGCTCTATCCATGCAGCAGTTAGAATAGATGGCGAGGCATCAGATTGGTTTGACATCAAGCAAGGAGTCCGTCAGGGCTGCGTGCTGTCACCCTATTTGTTTAACCTGTACGCCGAAAATATAATGAGAAATGTAAGAGATGATATAAACAGGAAGCTATTTTGATGCCCTAAATATCGGCAGTCATGACATACCAGAGATTCGATATGCTGATGATAAAGTATTACTCTCCACAACACAGAATAGCATAGAAAATCTTATAGCCTCAACCCAATTGAATAGTGAAAATCACAACTTATATCTTAACATAGCAAAAACAAAGATAATGCATACAGATAAAACTACTATGGAGAAAAAAATATACATTAATGGGGAAAAATTGGAGGTGGTGGATAATTTTGAATATCTTGCGTCATTGATTACCATCAACGGCGACACAATGACAGAAATTAAACGGCGAATATCAATTGCTCTTCAAAGACTAAAACAGCTGAATAAATTATGGAGTGGGACAGACAGAACTAAAACAATTAGATTTTTAAGAGCATGCATATTTCTCATTGCAACATACGCCTGTGAGACATGGACACTTACTAAACAAGCTGAACAGCGCATAAACGCCTTTGAATATAAATGTTATAGACGTCTTCTAAGAATATCGTGGGTAAAGAAAAGAACAAATGCATCCATGCTTCAAGAGTTTAATATTGAAGAAGGTTGGCTATTAAAGACGATAAAACAAAGAAAAGTTAAATATTTCGGTTACTTGAAACGTCACGAAAGTTTGGAGAGAACAGTAATGGAAGGGTATATGCCTGGGAAGAGAGGAAGAGGAAGGCCTATGAGAAGATGGGTGCAGGATGTGGCGGATGATCTTTAGATGGGTGTATCAGATGCGGGACATCTTGCTTATGATCGAGAGGTTTTCCGGAAGGTTGTTATGTGAGCGAGGTTCTGCAAAGGTCATTCTACTGAATGAATGAATGAAGGTCAACAAGATGGCAACAAAAGCAAAGTGAATAGCGTTTTTTACTGGATTCTAACCGGATCGGACGTTTTAAGATCGTATAATCGTTTATAACATCTGGACTTATAGAGGACAAGAAGAATGCATGCGACAAATAAGACGGATCATTAGAAATCTCTAGGACATTAGAAAACATAAATAAATTATTTGATATAATTGTTATACTTTACGAAGGTTTTTTTTTTTTTTGGGGGGGGGGGGGGGAGGGGGGGGGGGAAATATAAGCATGAAATTGGCTAGGAGATTTATCTCGTTAAAGGTTTATCAGCGACATATCTCAGATTTGTGGCATTATGGAGTTGCTGTTTTAAATCAAGTTTAGTAAAGAATGTTCATGAATTTTCAATCAATCAATCATGTGAAATGCCGGAAAGAGTGGATGGTCATGACTCGCCACTTCACTCGTTCACCAACGTCGTGGGTCAGCTCAGTGTTCCTGTCTCGTCCATGCCATGTGGCCAAGCCATCCAGGTATTTTCCTCTCGGTCTTCCTCTTGGTCTGTTCCCTTCGATCTTGCCAATTGTCACTAAGTTCTCCAATCCATTTCTTCTCATAACAAGTCCAAAAAATTTTGACTATCTACGTCTAATTTCTCTAAACAATTTACGATTTACATTTGCCTCCTCACTCTTTGCATGATAATTCGTAGCAAACTCTTTGTGATGTGACTCATTATACTAATTGTTCTATGTTGATCACATTCCAAGGCTCCTTATTTCTCTGAGACTGCAATAAATACAGAGTTACATAATTCAGAAGGTATATATCCAGTATCATTTACTGTGTTCAGCAGTCTCTTGAATTGATCTATTCCATATTCTTCTAAAGCTTTAATCATTTCTGTTGTGATGTAATCTGCACCGGGGGCCTTGCCAGCTTTCATATGCTTAAGAGCATATCCATCTTCAAAATTGGCGGCCCATCATTATTAAATCTAATATCATACTGTTCTTCTCTGTTATCACCATAAAGGCTTTTCACATAATCTATCCATAAATGTAGAATCTGATCATTTTGCATTTATGATTTTGTCATCTTTAGATTTTCGACAGCTTGCTGATGTATCAGTTCAGTTATTAGTATTTTATTGAATTCATTTGTGCACTAATTTGGTATTTTGACTTTTGTGTTGTTTTTACATTTCTAAGCACTTTTTCTCAAGCCATGCTTCTTTGGCCTCCCTACATAATATTCTGATTGTCTGTGAATTTCTTCATATGTGGCTGAATTAATTTTGTTAAGTTTTCTCGTTTCCATTAGGTGTAAAATTTCTTCAGTCATCCATTTCTTACGACCCACCTTCTGTAGTATTGGAATAGTTGTCTCTGCAGCCAAACTGATTGAATTCTTGAACATATCCCAATGATCATTCATATCATGGAATATGATCTCTAGATCAGACTAAATATCAAATCTGTTTTGTACTTCAATGTTAAATTTGTTTTGTATTTCCTTGTCATTACTCAATGTACACAAATCATATTTAGTGTTTCCTGCTATATACTTGACTTTCTTCAAGTTTATCCCCACTTGTCCTATACGTAATCTGTGGTCACTATAACAAACAGCACTGGGAACTGTTTTTGCTATTGTTAACGCGTTTCTGAATCTTCTGCTAATCAGAATGTAGTCAATCTTGTTTCTAATCTTGCTAGCAGGACTCCTCCATGTGAATAAACTTCTAGGGTGTTGATTAAACCAAGTGTTTCCTGCGATCATTTTCTGTTCTTTTGCCCACTCGATGAGTCTTATCCTCTTTCATTTCTCTCTCCTAAACCATAGTTTCCTGTGTATCTATCACCTTAATTTCCTACTTTTGCATTGAAGTCCCCTATTATGATGTTTATAAAAGATAAAATGAATTGACTTTGTTACAATACGAAAAAAAAAATGAGAATATCTTTTGAATATAATGTTGATCACAATGTAGACGGAAATAAAAAGAGAACTTAATTAAAAAGTCATAAGCATGGATAATGAATGAGAGACCGGTGTTAAAACCAATGTAGAATAGAAGAGCATTACTGATTTCCGGTAGATGCACTTGAGATGATGAAATGCGTTAATTTTCAACGTTAAAAGACACAAAAGGGAAGATGTATTATGTTGATTATGCATATTGTGTAATGATGAAAAACATGGACTTACTTGTAGTAGCTGTAAAACAAAAAACTTTATATTCAATGTATGTATATACGTATGTATGCATGTATGCATGCATGTATGTATGTATGTATGTAGGTATGTATGTATGTATGTATGTATGTATGTATGTATGTATGTATGTATGTATGTATGTATGTATGCATGCATGCATGCATGCATGTATGCATGTATGTATGTATGTATGTATGTATGTATGTATGTATGTATGTATGTATGTATGTATGTATGTATGTATGTATGTATGTATGTATGTATGTATGTATGCATGCATGCATGCATGCATGCATGCATGCATGTATGTATGTATGTATGTATGTATGTATGTATGTATTTATGTATGTATGTATGCATGTATGTATGTATGCATGTATGTATGTATGTATGTATGTATGTATGTATGTATGTATGTATGTATGTATGCATGTATGCATGTATGCATGTATGCATGCATGCATGCATGCATGCATGCATGTATGTATGCATGTATGTATGTATGTATGTATGTATGTATGTATGTATGTATGTATGTATGTATGTATGTATGTATGTATGTATGTATGTATGTATGTATGTATGTATGCATATTATCCCTCGATCAGGAAATCAACATCAGGATTGGCAAGGCAGCAACAACAATGAACATGTTGGCAAAAAGAGTCTGGGAGAACAGGAAGCTTACTGCCAAAACAAAAGTCCTCGTCTATCAAGCCTGTGTCCTTAGTACTCTTCTTTATGTCAGTGAAACCTGGACAACTTACTCACGCCAAGAGAAACGTTTAAACAGCTTTCATATGCGGTGTCTTCGAAGAATATTTGGTATTAAGTGGCAAGACAAAATCACAAATACTGAAGTATTGGAAAGATCAGGTTGTGTGACGGTGTATTCCATGCTCAGTCTTCGTAGACATAGATGGACAGGACACGTTAGGATGATGGATGATGGTAGAATACCAAAGGACATCTTTTTTGGTGAATTACAGACGGGTAGGAGATCTCAGGGTCGGCCTCTACTACGATACAAAGATGTGTGTAAGCGGGACATTATTGATACAGGCATTGATAATGCACATTGGGAGCACGTCGCCGCTGAACGTGTTGCATGGAGGGCAACTATCAGAAACGGAATAAAGACAAAGGAGAAAATGATTGCAGATAAAGCACACACAGAACGTGAGAGACGTAAGATGGTGCAAAATGGTGGAATTGACCATGTTTTCACATGCACCTACTGTGGGCAAACATTTGCCGCAAGAATTGGCCTTACCAGCCACACTCGCCACCGCCATGGATTGTAGTTATTAAGCCTTTTTAAAGCACAATGTACCAAACTATCGTCTGTCAAGACGGAAAGGTGCCAATGTATGTATGTATGTATGTATGTATGTATGTATGTATGTATGTATGTATGTATGTATGTATGTATGTATGTATGTATGTATGCATGCATGCATGCATGTATGTATGTATGCATGTATGCATGCATGCATGCATGCATGTATGTATGTATGTATGTATGTATGTATGTATGTATGTATGTATGTATGTATGTATGTATGTATGTATGTATGTATGTATGTATGTATGTATGTATGTATGTATGTATGTATGTATGTGTGTGTGTGTGTATGTATGTATGTATGTATGTATGTATGTATGTATGTATGTATGTATGTATGTATATATGTATGCATGCATGTATGTATGTATGTATGTATGTATGTATGTATGTATGTATGTATGTATGTATGTATGTATGTATGTATGTATGTATGTATGTATGTATGTATGTATGTATGCATGCATGTATGTATGTATGTATATATGTAAGTATGCATTTATGTATGTATGTATGCATGCATGCATGCATGCATGCAGGCAGGCAGGCAGGCATGCATGCATGTATGTATGTATGTATGTATGTATGTATGTATGTATGTGTGTATGTATGTATGTATGTATGTATGCATGCATGTATGTATGTATGTATGTATGTAATATGTATGTATGTATGCATGTATGTATGTATGTAATTATGTATGTATGTATGTATGTATGTATGCATGCATGTATGTATGTATGTATGTATGTATGTATGTATGTATGTATGTATGCATGCATGCATGCATGCATGCATGTATGTATGTATGTATGTATGTATGTATGTATGTATGTATGTATGTATATGTATGTATGTATGCATGTATGTATGTATGTATGTATGTATGTATGTATGTATGTATGTATGTATGTATGTATGTATGTATGTATGTATGTATGTATCTTAATAAGTGATAATTGAATGATATAATGTATAATAGCAGGGATATAAGATGAGCAGAACATGCGACGGATTTTCGTGTAGAATTCTTAAACCTGTTAGAATAAATTTCATAAATAAAGTCATCTTTTGAATACAATGTTGATAAAATGTGGATGTGCATAAGAAAGAATGTATAGAAAATGTGTAATGCAGAATTGAAGCGAAGAGGCGATTCCAAGGATATGTAATTCGGCTAATTGCATTAGTTCATGTTTAATTTTAAGAGACACTAAAGAGAAGATGTATTAAGTTGATAATGTTTATTGTGTAGTGATGAAATAGTTTGACTTACATGGAGGAGCTGTAGACATGGAAACGCAATACTGTATTATATATATATATATATATATATATATATATATATATATATATATATATATATATATATATATATATATATATATATATATATATATACATACACACACACACACACACACACACACACACACACACACACACACACACACACACACACACACACACACACACACACACATTCAATCATTCAGTAGTTAATCCTTTGCAGAACCTCTCCCCCATAGCCTAACGTTCTTCCGGAAAAAAAAAAAAAAAAAAAAACCTCTCAATCATAAGAATATGTCCCGTGTCCGATACACCCATTTGGAGATCATTCACCAAATCCTGCATCCATCTTCTCTTTAGCCTTCCTCGTCCTCTCTTCCTGGACATATGCCCGTCCATTAGTGTTCTCTTCAAACTCTCATAACGTTTCATGTCACCAAAATTTTGCAATTTTCTTTGGTTTATCGTCTGTATTATCAAACATTATTCAATATTCAGCTCTTGAAGTATGGGTGCATTTGTTATTGTTTTCTTTATTGAAGATATTCTTAGAACTCGTCTCCATACATCATGTGCCATGCCGATAAGCTTGGGCGGTCATGTTTTGCCATCTCACTCGATCACCAGATTCGTGGATCAGCTCCGTGTTTCTGTCTCGACCATGCCACGAGGCCAAGCCATACAGGTATTTAATTCTAGGTCGTCCCTTTGGTCTCTTCCCTTCGATCTTACCAGTCGCCACCAAGTTCTCCAATTCATTTCTTCTCATAACATTCCCAAGAAATGTTGACTGTCTACGTCTAATGTCTCTAATCAGTTTACAGTCTTCATTTGTTTCTTGTAGGACTTGCTCATTGGTTTTTCTATCTGTCCATGGCATTCTTTGCATTCCACAGTCATCATATGATTTTCAGCTTGTCTGCTCATTGTCCACGCTTCACATCCACACAGTAGTACAAGTTCTAGGCAGCACATCAACACTCTTTTTATCGTTTCAATTGATATCTTTTTATTGGTCAGTATATTTTTCATCTTGCAAAAGGCCACCTTCGCCAAGGCAATTCTTGTTCTAATCTCTTCAAGGCATCTCCCATCAGATGTTATAACTGTTCCGAGATAGCTGTACCTATTCACTTGTTTAAGAATATGCCCATTTACCTGTTTATTACATTGTGGTATATCTTTCTTCCAAGTGACGACCATAATCTGTATCTTCGTACAATTCAGTTCTAAACCTAGTTGTTCACTGCGTGCAACAACCGCATCTACTAAATTTTGTATGTCCTGTTCGTTGTCTCCAATCAAAACTGTACCATCAGCATATCTAATGTTATTGATGTATCGTCCCTCAATGTTGATTCCTTGCATAACTTCTATATTTCTTAACACATTTTCACTGTACAGGGAAAACAGATCTGGAGACATTACAAATCCCTGTCTCACACCTGTCTTAATAGGCTGATTTTTACGTACTTCATTATCAATGCTTATGGCAGCTTGTTATTTCCAGTATATGTTTTTTACAAGTCTAAGGTCTTTTCTATCAATTTGTAGATCTTCAAGCATCCTTATCATGTCGACATGTCCCAAATCCTTTGTGTAGTCAGTAAAGTAGAGGTGTAGATCTTTGTTTACTTCTATAGAACGTTCAATTACTGTTCTCATTATGTACACCGCATTTTCTGTAAATGGGAATATTCTTCAACAAGTGAATGGGCACAATTATCTCGGAACAGTCATAACATCTGATGGGAGATGCCTTGAAGAGATTAGAACAAGAATCGCCATGGCGAAGGTAGCCTTTAGCAATATGAAAAACATTCTGACCAATAAAAGATGTCAATTGAAACGAGAAAAAGAGTGTTGAGGGGATACATAGAGCCTGTTCTGTTGTATGGATGCGAAACTTGGACAATGTGCAGCTAAGCTGAAAAACATCTGTTAACCTGTGTCCAGGTCTCACAGGCTGCAGAAATGTGGTTTCTGAGGAAAATGCAAAGAATACCATGGACAGACAGAAAAACCAATGACCAAGTACTACAGGAGACAAATGACAATCGTAAATTGGTTAGAGAAATTAGACGTAGACATTCAAAATCTTTTTTTACATGTTATGAGAAGAAATGGAATGGAGATCTTAGTGACAACAGGCAAGATCGAAGGGAACAGACCAAGAGGAAGACCGAGAGGAAAATACCTGGATGGCTTGGCCACATGGCATGGACGAAACAAGAACAATGAGTTGATCCACGACGCTGGTGATCGAGTGAAATGGCAAGTCATGACCGCCCACGCTTTCCGGCATGGCACATGATTGATTGATTGATTGAAGTCGAGAGAATGCTGGTATGCATTTTCATTGATGGGCTGTAATCAGACGGTCTAAAATTTAAGATTATTAGGAAAAATCTTGTTAAATTGGCTCAGGCAGTAAACATTGCCATAGTGGGATAAAACTTAAAACGAAGATTTAGTTTGAGAATTGGCAGAGAACCAGATTGCAATACAGAACAAATAACGGAAAAACCGATGGATATTGAACACTCGGAAAATAGATGGAGACGAAGAAGGAAATATTGTTGAAGTCGTGGTGAAGTCTATGCAAAGTCGTGGTCGGATATATAACATTACAGAAGACAAATCCTTTTTTCATAGCGCAATAACACACATAATATATACGAAGGAGGAATGTGTTGTATCTAAGTAGTTGTATAACGGAATGTCCACACGACGACAAAAAAAAAAAGTGAGTAGAGTTTGTGATTAGCCGGTCTCTCTAGCTGTGGGGTTACAACACTTTCTCTCTGTAATCCCGTTTATCACGCAGAGTCTCGCAGCGGAGCGAGAGCTGAGGCGGTTCGACCCCCGCTCGTGACTTGCGGGATACTGAGCCGGCCGCTCAGAAAGCAATGGCAAACTACTGAGCGTAATCTTGCCAAGAGAACAACATACAGCTGAAAGATGCTGGTGTTGACAGCTAAGTCCTGTGAAAAGGATATGCTAAAAAAAAAAAAAAAAAGAGTTTGTGATTGGATCGCAACCGGATCCGACGTATTTAAGTTCTTGGGAGCTTTGATAACATCTGGGCTAATAGAGGACAAAAAGAATGTTTGAGACCAATAAGACGGATCATTAGACACCTTAAGGACATAAGAAAACATAATTAAATTCAGCGAAACAAGCAAGTTAACTTGATAGAATTATTATAGTTGACGGGGGATATTTTGGAATATAAGCATGAAAATGGTTTGGAGGTTTTATCTTGCTAATTTTTTATCGGCGACATTTCTCATCATCTGATCTCATCTCATCATGTTCCTCTTGTACCTTGCGGTGTCGAGGTGAAGTATAAACAGCGGGACAGTGCCCGCTTATGGACTTCATGTATCGATATTCCCATGGACTGTTATTCCCTGAGTCCATCGTTTACGTGGTGGTCCTCTTCCTCTATTTCCCTCTGGTCTGTACAACATTGCTTGTTGCCATTAGGGTGAGTTCATTTATACTTCTTAGTTGTTATGCCAGTAGTATGAAGATCCCCTGCCGGCTTGCGAGGCCAGTCGCAGGTTTAGGACAAACATCTGACCATAGGGAGTCCATCCCCTATTGCGAGCCATATCCCCGTTAGCCCATGACCTCGCGGTCATGGTTTCCCAGTATGCACCACGTGGGGGTGGTGTTGACTTGTGTAGTCTGCGGGTCATCGGCAGCCTACTAATTTTCACTTTTCACCCCTCCTAGGCTAGCCGATCCTAACCCTGTTGGCTGCAGGGCCAGGCGCAGTCCACACCTTGCAGACATTTCTCAATTATGTGGAATTATGGAATCGCTGTTTTAAATCACGTTGAATAAAGAAATTGTATGAATTTTATCACGGTGAAATATCCTGATGTCGTTATTGAAATTGCCATGGATATTTCATTGACCATATATTTGTCGTTATGTGATATTCCCACACAATCCTGTCAGCTCGAAGTACTATCAGAAATCAACATTGTGCCATTATATTAGATCCTGAGCTAACTAAGCGATCCTTGTTCCAGCCTGGCTGGTTATTGCTGCCTCTCTTATTGCTGTTACACGATGACCATCAACGCTCTCGATGTCCATCAGCGCTACTGATGTCCATCAACGCACCGATGTTGATCAACGCTACAGTTGTTCAGCAACGCTACCGATGTTCATCAACGCTACAGTTGTTCAGCAACGCTACCGATGTTGATCAACGCTACTGTTGTTCAGCAACGCTACCGATGTTCATCAACGCTATGATGTCAAATTATCCAGCATCTTCCCTGTCGGATTCTCCTACCTCTCCTCCTATTCCTGCTCTACCCCCCCCCCCCCACCCCCTTTCCATCTCGTGGCATGCCCTAAGAGATAGTATATGAGGTAAATGAAATGAGAAGTAAGCTCACGAGGCTCTGGAGTTGTGTAATGAAGCCGTGTAATATATTATATGAACAGTTGATGTGTTCTAATAGATAAAATCATTATATCACTTAACGTTCTGTACGCTGACAGCAGGGAGAGCGTCAACCCCTCCACCGGTTAGTTTGATGTCTGTGTTGACTTCTCATTCAGAAAGTAATGGAAAACTACTAAACTCAAATCTGGAGCATCAACAGGGTTG
>JACEFZ010026184.1:15000-100000 GCA_014155875.1 Cepaea nemoralis | reverse complement strand
TTGTAAAATTAATTTACCTCTCTTTCCTAGCCACCCTGAAATAAAATAGAAATGTTTATTGTATACAAGTCGCTTAAAAGTCCACAGGGTCGTTTTCATTACGGCAGGTTTTATCCCATATGGCTCAGTCTCTTTCCAAGTGCGGAAAGCATCGCACATAGCACGACCTCCTCAACTCCAGGGACGACAGTCAAGAGTCTTCGTAAAATTGCACTCGTCAACCGAAGGACACGGCTGGAATCGAAACCACAACGTTTGGAGCCAAAGTCAAACGGCATGACCACTTCATCACGGAGATACCCATCAAAGCCAACGATACTCATCAACGCTAGCAATGTTCATCAACGCAAACAATGTTCACAAAAGCTACTGACATAAATAAATGCTATCGGAGAACTTATCAGATGTCTTCACCACTTCGCTAAGGAGAAGACAGTTTAGTGTATGTATGTATGTATGTATGTATGTATGTATGTATGTATGTATGTATGTATGTATGTATGTATGTATGCATGCATGTATGTATGTATGTATGTATGTATGTATGTATGTATGTATGTATGTATGTATGTATGTATGTATGTATGTATGTATGTATGTATGTGTGTGTGTGTGTGTTTATGTATGTAAGTATGTATGTATGTATGTATGTATGTATGTATGTATGTATGTATGTATGTGTCAGAGTCTTGCGTAGAGCAAGATAAGTAGCTCGTTTTCTGGCAAGTGTGAAGCAGTATCAAACTATCAAATCACACGAAGTGAATATCCGAAGCTGTTATTTACAATCTTTATTTACGCGCTGCATTTATTATCGCACAGACATCGCGCAATGACAATCCATAGCAATCATCACGGCTTGAACAATTTCAATACAATACATAAGAATACATGCAATCAATAAAGAGATCACTTACAAGCCAAAATACTCAAGCATTCGAACCAGTCTCCCACTGTCACACAGACTAGCTCTCAATGCAGATTCAAAAACCACTCGCAGACTCATGCGACCTGTCCATACAAGCGCCTAACCCGGTCTGCCTGGCCTTTCGTTCTACACGATAGTTGGCGCTCAAGTCAGCTTTTCTGCTTGTATTAGCGTTTTCGTATCTCTGCGCTCACTCAGTGCTTGTGTCCTCCCCATCTTCTCCATTTCCACTATAGGGGTTGATCTCATTCCTCCTGTGGTGACTCTAAGTGCTTGATTTTGCACTTTGTCCAGCTCTTGTAGTGTGGTTTTGATGCCGAACACCATGCAGTTGACCCGTATTCCAGGTGTGGTCGTATGCTCTGTTGATAAACTTTGCTAAGTATTTTCCCACTGGCTCCTCATGTGGTTCCACTTAGCTTTCTCAGGATGGCTATTTTCCTTCTGGCTTTTGCTACTGCTTTGTTGATGTGCTTTCTCCATGTCAGCCTGCCATCAAATGTTACTCCAAGGTATGTTGGTTCTTTATCTTCTCGTATGGGTGTTCCATTTATCTGGATGGTCCCTGCCTTTTGTTTTGGAGAGAGTGTAAATATGGTGGTGCTGCACTTGTCAGTGTTTATGCTGACACACCATCTATTTGCCCATGCAACAAATGTATCTACAGCTCTTTGTAGTAATCTGGTGGCCACTGATGCATGTTCATTTGTGCTCCATAGAACCAGGTCATCGGCGTACATTGCGGCTTTAATTCCATGCGGTAGATTAGCAACGAGATCATTGATGAAGATTAGAAAGAGTGTGGGGGACAATACTCCGCCCTGGGGAACACCGTGACGCAGTAGTACTTTCTTGCTCTTTAGTCCGTCTATCTGTACTCGGGCTCTTCTGTTGTGCAAGTATGCTTTCACCCATTTGTACATTCTTCCATTGACTTTGCAGTTTCTCAGTTTATTCATCAGACCTTCTTTCCAGACTTTGTCAAAGGCTTTCTTCAAATCTATCCATGCCGCAAGCACCAGCTTCTTCTCTTGGAATGCATCCTCAATTTCTTGAGAGAGGTAGGATGTCTGATCTTCCGTAGAGTAGCACTGCCTAAAGCCAGCCTGCTGTGGCACAAGGATGTTTTTACTTTCAATGTACCACTGCAGTCTGTGATTGATGATGCGCTCCAGTGTTTTGCAGAGACAGCTGGTGAGGCTAATTGGTCTGTAGCTAGAGGCAATGGAACCATCTTTCCCTGATTTTAGGAGGGGTATCATGATTGCTTCTCTCCAGGCTTGTGGAACACTGCCTAAGGTCCAGCTGTTATTAATGATCTGCAACAGCTTTGCTTTGGCCTCTTTTCCTAGGTTCCTGATCATTTCATTGGAGATACCATCAGCTCCTGGTGACTTTCTCATTTTCAGTTTTGATATGGCTAGCTCCAGTTCGCTGATTGTGATGGCTGCCTCCAAAACCTCATGTACTATTTCCTTCTGTCCTGTATGTTGCCGCTTCTCTTGAATCTCTTGTTGTTTCTCTGGACTGATTTTGATATTGTTATCTTGTGCGAATGAGTCCGCACAATGATCAGCTGCTTGCTGATCAGCTTTCTTGTTAAGATGTTTCCATCTTTATGTAGTGCAATTTTTGAGTGTCTCCCTGTGCTCTCATCGTTAAGTTGTTTTATTAGCTTCCACAATTTCCTTGGGTCTCTTTCAAAGTTCAGAGGCTCTGTTTTTTCCTGCCAGCTTTTCCGTCTAGCCTGCAGCTTGGCCCTTTGAAATTTGGCCTATGCATGCTGGAATTTATTGTGGTGCTCTTGGCTGGGTGTGGCCTCTGCTTGCTTTCTACATTCTTCCATATCATTATGCAACTGTTCCAGTTCACTACTCCAGTAGGGTTTATATTGTTTACGGGCTCCTCTTGGTACTGTTTCTCGCGCTGCCTGTAGTATGCATTTCCCAAACTCTTCAACTACTTTATTTATGTCTTTCTCAGTGTTCAGGTTTCTAACCAGTATGCTGGTGCGGTTCTTATACATTGCCCAGTCTGCTTTCTTGTAGTTCCACCTCGAGAGGGTGCTGCTTTCACTTACAAGCTCATTTTCTACAGTTAGAAAGACTGGTCGATGGTCACTGCCACCGAGTTGTTTCCCAACAATTCGTGTAATGAAAAGCCAGGTCAGGTGTAGTTGTAGAGTGCCATGATCTCGAGTAGAAAGTATGTGGGTCGGACGGCTTGTTAACCAAGATGAATCTGTTCTCATCCTGCCAGTCTTCCAGTCTCTCTCCTCTCTGGTCTATGTGATCATAGCCCCAACTCTGCGAGTGGCTGTTGAAATCGCCGCACACAATCATTTTTTCTGTTAATGGTAGTGTGTCTAGTGCCTGTGGGCGGTCACTTGGACAGTAGTAATTGATCAGATGTAGGTCTGTATTAGCCTGTTTTAAGTTTAAGTGTCTGATACTCAGCCCCTTCAATATAGGCTTTGATTTGGGAAGCAGTGATGTTATATTTTACAAGAGTAAGTATCCCACCTTTTCGCCTGTCCTTTCGGTCAGATCCGTAACACAGGTAGCTTCTGATTGTGAAGGCTATATTTTCGTTGAGGTGAGTTTCTTGCAAGCAACATATGCTTACTTTTTCTTTGTCAAGGATGTTTTCTAATTCTACTTTTTTGTTGCTGACTTCCTCCTCATTCCAGTGCATTATTTTAAGTCATTGTTTAGTATGGCCAGCTGTTCTATTCTCATGTCCCCTGGCTCCACAGGACATCTGAGAAGGACCTCCAGTAGTTGGGGTTGGACCCTTTCAAGACATAGGGCCCGGCACTGCACCTGCCTGCGGGACCAAAGCAGAGCGAGCACCATAACTTTTAGCAGTAGTCGACATATTCCATTTTGCGTAATTGCGTGGCATCCTGATTTCTGTGGTGCGCCTCCTGGCTGGTTGCCTCCGTCTTCAGCACCTTTCCTTTGCTAGAGCAGACTGTGGTCTCACTCGAGTTTAGATGTGTACACACGCACACACGTGTCTGCACATGCATGTATGTGTATACACATCTAGAGCACACAGGTTATTTTCCGGCGCCAGATACTCGCCGTCGCCCCTTCTCCTTTTAGTTAAAACAGTTCCGCCACTTGACGGCCAGGAGTTGGACTTTTGCTGCATAAGTTATCTATTCACGAGCCATTGAGGTATTTAAGCAATGTTGGGCGCTTACCCCAGAACTGCGCCCCGGCTACATACAGCAACATTTTGAACCAGCATGAGAATTGAAGTGGAGGGAGTCACATCGACATTCCGCTGATTGGTGGGGACCATTGAAACACACGTTGTCTTCATCGCGGACACAGAGAGTGTGCTTGGTGAAGTGGAATGGCTCGCCTCGCTTCGGAGGTCACAGATTGTGAGAACTGGATTTTTTGCCATGGTCAAGCGGGATTGCGGGGGAGTGAACAGGCTGGTGGGCTGACGGGGAGTGCGCCTCTTGATTGTCGATTGTCTATGCTTGGGGGAGGGGTGATCGTGCGCCTGTTGGACTGGGTGGAGAGGGGGGGGGGGGGAGGAACAGATTGAGAACCTGTGTGTGGAAAGAATGACATTGCTCGGGATTTACAGGGGTTCTGGTAGAATCTAAAACCTGAGAGGGAAGACCAGTAGAACATTCAATCTGATAGCGGTGGGAACGATTAGTTATGTCACTCTTCGTTGGCTGTTGAACAAGAGGACGGCGCGCATATAGGAATGTCCTGAGTCCAGTTACGTCGGTTCTTAGCTCAACTCAACAACAACTCAATTCAAGATATGTGAAGAAATAAAACAGAGAACTTGAAATAAACTGGCACGATTGTGGGGAAATGAGACAAGTGGTAGACAGAGAGGTAATTGTCTAGATGGCTCATTCGACTTAAGAAAACAGAGTTTTTTCGTGACTATGGGTATCATGGTCGGTCTCCCTGGCCTAGGGGTTAGCGTATTTCTCCGTAATCCCGTATATTCTCGTGAGTAACGTAACCTGTGCGAGAATCAGTAGCGGTTCTCGCCGCGTTGGTTACTTACGGGGTATGTGAGCCGGTCGCTTAGAAAGCAATGGCAAACTACTGAGCGTAATCTTGCCAAGAAATAAAAACAATCAGCTGAAATATGCTGATGTTGACAGCAATGTCCTGTAAAGGATATGCGAGATAGCGGTGGGAACGATTAGTAGTATGACTCTTCGCTGGCTGATGAGCGAGGGGACGGAGCACGTATGGGAATGTCCTGTGTGCAGTGATGTCGGTTCTTAACTCAACTCAACTCAACTAAAAGGATATGCGAAAAAAATAATGGGTATCATGTGATATGGCCAAATATGTCCACCAAAGATTATCGGCATGGCACATGGTGAAGATATATGTTATTCAATAATATTGCTATTACTCCGACGTTGATGTTAGCTGGCCCCGGTAATTTGTATTTATTCATATGTTGTATAACATATTTCACAAGTGCTTTCTTTATTGGAGATCCTTTACATTTATCGCAAATGAATGTTTCTGACCTACCGTCGTCATCATGCAACTATTTTATATACAGTCCATCTTTCAAATATGTCTTCTTTGTCCATTAATAGGTTACCCTCTTGTGTTGCCACACAGCTACTTGCTGTTCGTTAATTATCGTATATTTCTGCACAAAGAATCAATGTCTTTCTGGTGTTCTTCAGTATTCTTGCTCAGACTATTTAACCTGGACTATTTCGCTGCCCTATCAATGTGTAAAGACACAGTATACATTCTTGTATAGTTATCCTGTAGGTAAATAAGCTGCATTGACTTTGCTACAATGCAAATACAAAGGGGAATCTTGTGAAGATAATGTTGATCACAATGTAGGAGGAAACAATACGATAATATCACTATATATATATATATATATATATATATATATATATATATATATATATATATATATATATATATATATATATATATATATATATATATATAATGTTTAGCATATCCTTTACAGGACATCGCTGTCAATGTCAACATCAGCATTCATCATCCTTCAGCTGATTGCCGGCCGGCTCACATACCCCGCAAGTTACCGACGAGGAGAGAACCACTTCCAATTCTCGCACAACGTCACGTTGCTTACGAGAGTATACGAGATTACGGAGAAAGTGGTGTTACCTCTAGGCCACAGAGACCGGCATATATATATATATATATGTATGTATTGTGCTATGGAGAGGCAATCTGCAGTTACGACCCACTCTGAGAAAGGATTGCAATGTCTACTATCTGCAATCTGCAATGCTTGTTCTGAATTTGGTTTAACAATTAGCAAAAAGAAGACACAGATTGTGTCACAATGTGCACATGGGGTACCATCAATCTTTATTGACGACGCCGAACTAGAGATGGTAGACCATTTTACATATCTAGGATCAGTGGTAAATAGCAAATTATCCCTAGATCAGGAAATCAACATCCGGATTGGTAAGGCAGCAACAACAATGAACAGGTTAACAAAAAGAGTCTGGGAGAACAGGAAGCTTACTGCAAAAACAAAAGTCCTTGTCTATCAAGCCTGTGTCCTTAGTACTATTCTTTATGGCAGTGAAACCTGGACAACTTACTCACACCAAGAGAAACATTTAAACAGCTTTCATATGCGGTGTCTGCGAAGAATTCTTGGTATTAAGTGGCAAGACAAAATCACAAATACTGAAGTATTGGAAAGATCAGGTTGTGTGACAGTTTATTCCATGCTCAGTCTTTGTAGACTTAGATGGATAGGACATCTTAGGAGGATGGATGATGGTAGAATACCAATGGACATCTTTTTTGGTGAATTACAGATGGGTAAGAGATCTCTGGTCTCTGAGATGCCGTCTCTGTGGCTAAGGGCTTGCGAACGCGGTTTGTGAGCCCGTATACCCGGGTTAGAATCACAGCGGTGCTGGTTTTTTCGAAATAGGTATAGGAGTCGTTCAGAAAGCAATGGCAAACTACTGAACGTAACACTTGCCTAGTACATCAATAGCAGCTGAAAATGCTGGTGTTGACTGCAACGTCCCGTAAGGGATACGCAACAAATAAAAAAATAAAAAATAAAAAAGAGATCTCAGGGTCGGCCTCTACTACGATACACAGATGTGTGTAAGCGGGACATGATTGATACAGGCATTGATAATGCACATTGGGAGCAGTCGCCGCTGAACGTGTTGCATGGAGGGCAAACATCAGAAATGGAATAAAGACAAAGGAGAAAATTACTGCAGATAAGTCACACACCGAGCGTTTGAGACGTAAGATGGTGCATGATGGTGGAAATGACCACGTGTTCACATGAACCCACTGTGAACGGACATTTACAGCGCAAATTGCCCTTATCAGTCACATGCGCTACCGTCATAGATAAAAGTTATTATGCCTTTTTAAAGCACAAACTATCGTCTGTCAATACGACAAGGTGCCAATGATATGATGATATATATATATATATATATATATATATATATATATATATATATATATATATATATATATATATATATATATATATATATATATATATTATGTGCCATGCCGGAAAGCGTGGACAGTCATAACTCGCCATTTCACTCGATCACCAGAGTAGTGGATCAGCTCAGTGTTCCTGTCTCGTCCATGCCATTTGGCCAAGCCATCCAGGTATTTTCCTCTCGGTCATCCTCTTGGTCTGTTCCCTTCGATCTTGCCAGTTGTCACTAAGTTCTCCAATCCATTTCTTCTCATAACATATCCAAAAAATTTTGACTGTCTACGGCTAATTTCTCTAATCAGTTTACGATTGTCATTTGTCTCTTGTAGTAATTGGTCATTGGTTTTTCTGTCTGTCCATGGTATTCTTTGCGTTTTCCTCAGAAACCATATTCCTGCAGTCTTCAGATGTTTTTCAGTCTGACAGCTCATTGTCCAAGTTTCACATACATACAAAAGAACTAGCTCTATGTATCACCTCAACACACTTTTTCTCGTTTCAATTGACATTTTTTTATTGGTCAGAATGTTTTTCATCTTGCTGCAGGCTACTTTCGCCATGTCGATTCTTGTTCTAATCTCTTCTAGGCATCTCCCATCAGATGTTATGACTGTTCCGAGATAATTGTACCGATTCACTTATTGAAGAATAGTCCCATTTACGTGTATATTACATTGTGGTTTATCATTCTTCCTAGTGACTAACATAACCTGTGTCTTTTTGCAATTTAATTCTAACCTCAGTTGCTCACTTTGTACAACAACCGCATTTACTAATTGTTGCAGATCATGCTTATTGTCTGCAATCAGTACTGTATCATCTGCATATCTAATGTTATTGATGTTTCGTCCTCTAATACTGATTCCATTTATATCCTCTACATTTCTGAAAATATTTTGACTGTATAGGGAAAAAAGATCTGGAGACATTACACATCCCTTCCTAGCACCTCTCTTAATAGGCTGATATTGTCCCATTGCTTTATTAATCCTAATTTGTAGATTTGCAAGCATATCCACCATGTTGACACGTCTAACTCTATCAAAATCCTTTGTGTAGTCAAAAAGCATAGATGAATATCCTTGTTTACTTCTGTGGCACGTTCAATAACTGTTCGCAGCATATACACAGCATTTACTGTACCCTTTATTTCTGCAAACCCACATTGTTCTTCCCCTTTGTCAGGTTGTATTTTCTTCCTCACACTTTACATGATAATTCGTAGCAAAATCTTTGTGATGTGACTCATTATACTAATTGTTCTATGTTGATCATATTCCAAGGCTCTTACTTCTTTGAGACTGCAATAAATACAGAGGTACATAATTCAGAAGGTATGTCTCCATTATCATATAATGTGTTCAACAGTCTCGTGAATTGATCTATTCTATATTCTTCCAAAGCTTTAATCATTTCTGTTGTGATGTAATCTGCACCGGGGGGGGGGGGGGGGGGGGGGGGGGGGCCTTGCCAGCTTGCATATGCTTAATAACATTTCGAACCTCCATTTTCATCATAAAGTGTTTACACATAAACAGTCCATACATGTAGAATTTGATCATTTTTCATCTATGATTTTGTCATCTTTAGATTTTAGACAGCCTGCTGATGTATTAGTTCTTTTATTAGTAATTTCCTGAATTCTTGTGTACACTCATTTGGTATTTTGACTATTTTGTTGTTGTTCAATTTCTAAGCACTTTTCCTCAAGCAATGTTTATTTTGCCTCCTTACATAATATTCTGACTTGTCTGTGATTTTCTTCATATGTGGCAGAATTAATTTTGTAGAGTTTTCTTGTTTCCATTGTGTGTAACATTTCTTCAGTCATCCATTTCTTACGACCCACCTTCTTTAGTATTGGAATAGTTATGTCTGCAGCCAAACTGACTGCATTCTTCAACATATCCCATTGATATTTCATATCATGGAATATGATCTCTAAATCAGACAATATATCAAATCTGTTCTGTACTTCAATGTTGAATTTATTTTGTATTTCCTTGTCATCACTCAATGTACACAAATCATATTCAGTGTTTCCTGTTATATACTTGAATTTCTTCAACTTTATCCTCACTGTTCCTATAAGTAATCTGTGGTCACTATAACAATCAGCACTGGGAACTGTTTTTGCTATTGTTAACGCGTTTCTAAATCTTCTGCTAATCAGAATGTAGTCAATGTGGTTTCTACTCCTGCTATCAGGACTCCTCCATGTGAATAATCTTCTAGGGTGTTGCTTAAAACTGGGGTTTCCTCCGATCTTTTACTGTTCTTTTGCCCACTCAGTGAGTCTGTATCCTCTTTCATTTCTCTCTCCTAAACCATAGTTTCCTACTGTGAATCTATCACCTTGATTTCCTACTTTTGCATTGAAGTCCCCTATTATGATGTTTATAAAAGGTAAACTGCATTGACTTTGTTACAATGCGATATCTTTTGAATATAATGTAGATCACAATGTAGACGGAAACAAAAAGAGAACGTTATTAAAAAGTCATAATCATGGATAATGAACGAGAGACCGGCGTTAAAACTGATGTAGAATAGAAGCAAATTGCTGATTCCCGGTATATTTACCCTGATATGATGAAATTAGTTAACTTTCAAACTTTAAAGACACAAAAGGGAATATGTATTATATTGATTATGCATATTGTGTAATGATGAAATAACTGGACTTACTCGTAGTAGCTGTAGAAAAAAGAAACGTCATATTGCATGTATGAATATACGTATGTATGTATGTATGTATGTATGTATGTATGTATGTATGTATGTATGTATGTATGTATGTATGTATGTATGTATGTATGTATGTATGTATGTATGTATGTATGTATGTATGTATGTATCTATGTATGAATGTATGTATGTATGTATGTATGTATGTGCATGTTTGTATGTGTGAGTATGTGTTTATATGTGTGTACACATGTATACATATGTGTATGTGTCTATGGGTGTGTATATGTCTGTGTATGCATACATATGTGCATGTCTGTGTATGCATACATATGTGTACATATGTGTATGTTTATGTACGTGTGTGTAAGTGTATGCGTGTGCATATGCGAGTATGATTGCGTGTTTTGTGTATATGTATGTATGTAGGTGTGTCCATGCGTGTATGTAGTTTGCATATGTGCGTATGTGTGTATATGCTTTTGCATGTGGGTGTTTATATATGTGTGTATGTGTGTAGGTGCCTGTGCATGGACTTGTGTATGTGTGTGTTTTTATATGTGTGTATGTTGGTGTATTCATGTGATACGTGTGTGTATGTGTGTTTGTGTGTGTGTGTGCATGCATGCAGTGAATGCGAGGGAGTGTTTATTTGTGTGTTATTGTGTGTGTGCATAGCTGTGAGAATTTGTGCAAATGACTTAAGTATGTTTTCAGGTGATGTGGCCATATGAATGTGCGTGTGTACGTGTGACTGCGTGTCTCATAACATGGTAATATGCATTTTTATTTCCTATGTGAATGTAAAATGCACATTTGATTAACGAAAGATGAGTGAATGGAAGGGATGAATGTAAGACGGTCCTGCGTGCCCAATTTGTGACAATTTAAAATTGAAGTTTGTTCCTTCGTTTGTTCGTCCACGTTGTTCTTAAACACCCAATATTCGCTACCTTCACTTTATTCCCCAATTGTCAGATGATTGTCCATGATTCTGGTCCGTATATCAGGATTGTCTCAATATAGATCGCAATATCTGTTTAACTAACTTAAAAGACAAAGATAAATTGCTGAAAATATTCTTGCTCTTGTGAAATGCTACCTTTGCCTGGGCGTTTTACATTTACCTTCATTAATATATTTTCCATCTTTTGTTATCAAAGTACATATATACACATTACACACACTGATGTATATACACATACATATACACATATTATCAAACACATATATACACTGACTTGAGGGATTAATTGATTTAAGAACCGACATCACAGCATTCGGGGCATTCCCATAAGCGTTTGTCCCCCATCCCCAGCAGCCAGCGAAGAGTTCCAACACTGATAGTACCAGTAGCAATCTGATTATATGTCCGTCTCGCCTTTCCTCTGAGCGTCAAGCGTCTGCCAGATCCCCTCGTCACTCCTAGCTGTCTCATATTTGCCAGACCATGGTGATCCATTTGCTCCTCCGAGGTGTACACCTGCTCCCACAAAGCCGCAACCACGTATGCCTTGCCATGCATCAATACTCCACCAAATTTTGCAGAGCCAGCCAATCTGTCCGCCTGTTCATTCACCAGCACTACCGCATGCCCTGGAGAATGGTTCCAGGCGATGCTTGCCACCCGTGACCTCCGAAGCGAAGCAAGCCACTCTGCCCGAAGCTTGCCTATCCTCACCTTCCTCGGCATGCTTTCTGATTCAGTTACAATCACGATGTGTGTGTATGTGTGTGTGTGTGTGTGTGTGTGTGTGTGTGTGTGTGTGTGTATCATATTCTCTATCAAGCGAAAAGCTGCACTGACCGCCTCCACCTCCATTCTTAAACTGGATGTTGTGGTATCATATGCCAGGCTCTCCTGCACCAAACGTCGACCATTAGCTTTTGCTAAGAACCCTCAGGTATTTCTCCTACCTCTAAACACCGATCCATCTGTGTTGATAATCACGTAACCCGAGCGAGCATTATCCTGAATTAGGTGCTGGATTTCCACTTCCGTTCACCCTGCTGACCACTCTCTGCACTCCTGGCACAATGTGATTAAAACTCTGCACAAGTGTGGCTGCTCTGCTGGCACTCTGACCCACTCCTCTTCTCGTCTAATGTTCTCCAAGGGGCACACCAGTCTGATCGTATCCTCCGCCTGAGCATACATGATTTCCCTCTTATCAGTCGCTGACCCTTAACGGTGTCCAGTGCCTCATGCAACGGGGGATCTGTGTCTGCAGCTACTCTGAGGTATGTCTTCGCCTGCATCACCTTGATCCTACCTGCAACAGTTGGCAGACCAAGGATGTATCGCATACACTTATACTTTTCCTGGTGGATGACAGCACTCATTTCAGTGCACCAGTCAATCACTTTGTCTACTGTCGCCTGTAGCTCGTGGGCTGTTGCTCCCTATCTCTCCCCTGCCTATATGCAAGAATATCATCTGCAAATGTTAGTATCCTTCCAACCCCTGGTCCTTCTAGGTTTGCAATCTTGCTCGTAACACGTTAAAGAGCACCGGCGAGATTGCAGATCCCCGTGGCAGTCCCGTAGTTAAAATATGTGGCTCTGAGTTCAATGCACCCAGACGGAGAGCTACCCGACGAGAATGCAGCACGGCTGCTATAAAGTTTACCAACGAGGGATTTACCCCCTTCTCCATCAGTGCGGTCATCAAAATATCATTTCGAACTTTGTTGTATTCATCCTCGAGATCAAGCTCTGCGGCCACCGTTTCCTGTCGGCTCTGGAACCCCTCATAAACAACAAAGGCAAAAGTGGCTGCATTTGACCAGGTATATTTTCCTGGCCTGTTTCTCCTCAAGACTCTTGGAAGAAGCTTCCGCCTTTCCAAAAACTCTTGCAGCTTGACAGCGACTATCTTATCTAGAACCTTCCCAGATGTAATTTGAAAGGTCATGATCCTAAAGCCGCTAAGCTTTGATTGATCATTGAATGGTTTTGGGAGAGGGATGACATAGCTGTGCACCCAATCCTGCGGTACTGATGCTGTCCTAATGCTCTGGTTAAAGCAGTCGGTCATCTCCTCCAGGTCTGCATCGCTCAAAGCGTTCATGTGGCCTTACCTAACCCCATCAGGCCCTCGTGCCTAGTCTTTTACCTTTTTTTTTAAAATATGGTTAACGTCTTCAACCCGTATGATGTCTTCATAATGCATATTCTGTATGGTGCCAGATAATTCCTCTCTAACTGCATCCCTGGTGTCCGCATAATTATGATTGGTCTGCTCTAAAAATCTCTGGAGAAACGCCTCCCCTTTATCTTTGTATGTTGTCACGCGCACCCCATCATCTCTATAAATTGTTCTCACTGTCGTAGGCCGATCTTTCCTTTGCATTTGTCTGTGCAGTTTCCAGAATTTTCGCAGTGTTTTATCACCTCCAATCTCCTTCATGAAACCTTCCCATTTTGCCTTTTTGGCCTCTGCAGCGCAGCACTTGAAGACCTCCTCCTTGTCTTTCTTGACATTTTCCGCTGTGTCCACCTCCTCTCGTGAGCTTTGGGGTGTCTGTCGCACTTTCCTTAGTAGCTTCACTGCAGCTCCCTTTAATTTCCAAGCATTTTCTACTTCTGGGGTCCACCAATGGGCTGCAAAATAGGAGTTTTAACATTCCTGTTGCAAGCCACCTGTCTGAGGCGTCCAAGAAGGCTATCGGTCCACTCATACCGGAAGGTCTTGCGCGTTCTCCCAGCCTTAACTTTCCTGGATTTAGAGATCAGGACTGAGCATGGCATGTTATCACTTCCATGGTCATTCAAAACAGTCCACTTTACATCAAGGACTGATGACTGGGAGACAAGTTCCAAGTCAATAGCTGTGTCTGCATCGCCAGGCCTCATTGCCATTCTAGTCGGCCTACCATCATCTATTCAGACCACATCGGAGTCCACAATGGCATCCGCAAGGGCAATTCCCTGTCGGTTTTCTCCACTACTGTCCCAATCTCTGCTCTTCGCATTGAAGTCTCCACAAATGAGTAGCCTACACCTGGTAATTCCTCCAATTCCTTAAGCCAGTCCCAGTGTTCCTTTCTGACAAAACACTCCACTGTGGCATATACATTTATGATGTTCCACCTTAAGCCAGCAATCTCCATTTGTATACCCTCTACCTCTATTGAACTGTGATTCCACTGGCTTAAGTCAAGTACCACATTCTTCACTCCTTCCGTCACCAGCAGACCTTGCCCATGTCTCTTCTGCCCAGTAGGGTTTATATAACTGGCGTACCCTGGGCAATGGTATTTGTCTGTATTTAGCTGCTGGAGCATGAGGACATCCAAATAATATATTAGCCTCCCCAATACAGGACCTCTCTGCCTGGCACTACGAAAATTCCAGTATCCCACTCTTACATAGTTGAAACCTAGTCTCTCCAATTTTCGTCTTGTTCTCATTGCGCCCGCCCTCCTATTTCTATGCCTTCTTCTCCCACCATTTCCTCGTATTCTCCTCCTCGCTCTCTCTCTCTTAGCTAGTCTTGAGAGAATGACTTGACTTCCTTGATTCTTTCGCTGCCTTACTTTTCTGTAACAGCGCATTTATTTTTGTCTTAAACGTAAACTGCAATGACTTTGTTACAATGTGAAATACTGAGAATATCTTTTCAATATAATGTTGATCACAATGCAGAGGTATTCTCGGTATATGTACTTTAGACGATGAAAAGAGTTAATTTTCAACGTTTAAAGTCACAACATGGACGATGTATTATGCTGATTATGCATATTGTGTAATGATGAAATAACTGGACTTACTTGTAATATCTGTAGAAAATAGAAACGCCATTAGCATGTATGTATGAATGTATGTATGTATGTATGTATGTATGTATGTATGTATGTATGTATGTATGTATGTATGTATGTATGTATGTATGTATGTATGTATGTATGTATGTATGTATGTATGTATGTATGTATGTATGTATGTATGTATGTATGTATGTATGTATGTATGTATGTATGTATGTAAGTACGTACGTACGTAGGTATGTATGTATGTATGTATGTACGTACGTACGTACGTGTGTATGTATGTAAGTACGTACGTACGTAGGTATGTATGTATGTATGTATGTATGTATGTATGTATGTATGTATGTATGTATGTATGTATGTATGTGTGTATGTGCATCTTAATAAGTGATATATGAATGAAATAATGCATAATAGCAGGGACATAAGATGAGAAGAACGCGCGACTGATTTGTATGTCCAATTCTTGAATCTGTGAAAATAAATTTCCTTCGTTCACATTCTCTCTCTCTCTCTCTCTCTCTCTCTCTCTCTCTCTCTCTCTCTCTCTCTCTCTCTCTCTCTCTCTCTCTCTCTCTCTCTCTCGCTCTCTCTCTCTCTCTCTCTCTCTCTCTCTCTCTCTCTCTCTCTCTCTCTCTCTCTCTCTCAATCTCTCTCTCTTCTTCCACGGTGTTCTTTACATTCTCAAATAAAACTCACTTTCGCTCCTTCCACATTATTCTTCATTTGTTTGATAATTGTCAATGAATTGGGTCCGTATATCAGGAATGTCTCAGTATAAATCTTAAGAAACTTTTTTCACTCTTAATAGACGAATATAAATTGCAGGGAATAGTCTTGTTCTTGTGACATGCTGCCTTTGCTTGTGCGTTTTACATTTATTTCACTACATATATCTTTTATCTGATGTTTTTAAAGTACCCTAACACTTATATAAATTGATTTGATGGCATGACTTGGCTTCCATTCTTTAACAGCCTTACTTGTGAGTAATATCTCAAAATGCATTCTTTTATATTCATCTTTAAAGTAAACTGCATTGACTTTGTTAGGCTTCGAAAAATGGAAGACATCCTTTTGAATATAATGTTGTTCACAATGTATATGTCAATTTTAAAAAAAAATAATAGAATTTAAACAAATGTCTAATGTAGAATTGAAGAGAACAATTGTTTCCCGGGATATGTAATTTAGCTAATGAGATTAGTTCATGTTCAATGTTAAGAGACACTAAAGGGAAGATGTATTAAGTTGATAATGTTTATTGTGTAACGATGACATAGTTTGACATACATTGAGGAACTGTAGAAATAGAAACGCAACATTGTATTTTATATATATATATATATATATATATATATATATATATATATATATATATATATATATATATATATATATATATATATATATATATATATATATATATATATATATATATATATATATATATATATATATATATATATATATTCAATATTCAATCATTCAGTAGCAAGTCCTTTGCAGAACCTCGCTCCCATAACAACCTTCCGGAAAACCTCTCAATCATAGGCAAGATGTTCCATGTCCGATAATTCCATTTGGGGATCATCCACCAATTCCTGCATGAAGCCCATAACCGGGCACTCTCACGATGTTTATACTTCACCTCGACACCGCAAGGTAAAAGAGGAACATGATGAGATGAGATGAGATGAGACGTTGTTGTATCCAAGTAGTGACGGGGATTTCGACAACGGAAGGTCGACAAGATGGCAACAAAAGCAAAGTGAATAGAATTTGTGACTGCATTCTAACCGGATCGGACGTGCTAAGATCATATACGCTTTGATAGCATCTGGACTTATAGAGGACAAGAAGAATGCATGCGACAAATAAGACAGATCATTAGAAATCTCAAGGACATTAGAAAACATAATTAAATTACATGATATAATTATTATACTCTACGAAGGATATTTTGAAATATAAGCATGAAATTGGCTAGGAGTTTTATCTCGTTAATGGTTCATCGGCGACATGTCTCATTTATGTAAAATTATGGAGCTGCTGTTTTAAATCAAGGTTAATAAAGAATGTGCATGAATTTAACCGTGGTGAAATCTCATGATGTCTTTACTTAAATTGCCACGGATGTTTCATTGGCCATACCTTTGTCGTTGATTGATATTCTCACACAATCGAATCATTGCGAAGTACTATTAGGAATCAAAGTTGCGCCATCTTAGATCATCAGCTAACTAAGCTATCCTTATTTCAGCAGGGCTGTTTATTGCTGCCGCTGTTGTTGCTGTTACAGAGGACCGTTTATTGTTGCCACTTGTCCAGGATTAGAACTTGGATGTGTCGGGAGAATGTTCCTCATCTGACATGTTACATGAAGAGTCGTGGGCAGATTGTTCCTCATCTGCCATTTTGCAAGAGAAGTTATTTTCATTATTGCTGCTGTTCCCAAAGATCTCGACTGGGAGTTGTCGTAGAAAACAGTTTCAAGTTATGAATCGAAAATCCGATATGCTGCATGAAGGTCATCATCAATGTCAATGCATCAAGAGATAAGATTCATGTGCGTTGGGTTGAACTATCGTTCAACTGTCTTATTGAAACGTACTCTAGAGTGTACTATGATGCATTCTGGAGTTACCCTATTGGAAGTGTGCTATGAAGACTGAGGTTCGATTCATGAGGAAGTTGCATCTTTAGACATGGAGATGAACAAAGCGTTTTGTCAGCTAATTAAAGTGTGGGTGAATGTTATATCAATCATGTGCCATGCCGGAAAGCGTGGGCGGTCATGACTCGCCATTTCACTCGATCAGCAGAGTCGTAGATCAGCTCAGTGTTCCTTGCTATGTGGCCAAGCCATCCAGGTATTGTCCTCTCGGTCTTCCTCTTGGTCTGTTCCCTTCGATCTTGCCAGTTGTCACTAAGTTCTCCAATCCATTTCTTCTCTTAACATGTCCAAACAATTTTGACTGTCTACGTCTAATTTCTCTAAACAATTTACGAGGTTCATTTGTCTCTTGAAGTACTTGGTCATTGGTTTTTCTGTCTGTCCATGGTATTCTTTGCATTATCCTCAGAAACCACATTTCTGCAGCCATCAGATGATTTTCAGCTTGACTGCTCATTGTCCAAGTTTCACATCCATACAAAAGAACAGGCTCTATGTATCACCTCAACACTCTTTTTCTCGTTTCAATTGACATCTTTTTATTTGTCAGAGTGTTTTTCATCTTGCTAAAGGCTACTTTCGCCATGGCGATCCTTGTTCTAATCTCTTCAAGGCATCTCCCATCAGATGATTTGTCTTTTTTTGAGATGGTTGTACCGATTCACTTGTTGAAGAACAGTCCCATTTACTTGTATATTACATTGTGGTCTTTCGTTCTTCCTAGTGGATACCATAACCTGTGTCTTTTTACAATTTAATTCTAACCCCAGTTGTTCACTGTGTTAGTTAGTTAGTTGGTTAGTTAGTTAGTTAGTTAGTAAGTTAGTTAGTTAGTTAGTTAGTTAGTTAGTTAGTTAGTTAGTTAGTTAGTTAGTTAGGTAGTCGACAGATCACCCTCATTGCACATCGAACCATTCAGTACATAAGTGCTCGGATCCCCTCCTCAGCATCCCGCAGCGTGTAGCGGCGAACGACACCAGTTCTGTGTTGGTTTATCAATCTTCTGTGGCTTCCTGCGCAGTGTTCTTGTTTGGCCACCCCTCTTTTAATTTGCAGTTCTCGCAGTCTGGCCATGGTTGTAGATTCACAGTCATCAATTGGTTCTCGCAAAAATCTTACTTCTCGTAGAGCATTCAGCATGTCAGCCTGGTCCATGGCGCGTCTGCCCTCCACAGTAGCCTTACCTGCGAGCTTGTCAGCCAGCTCATTTTCTTGTACTCCCGCATGCTCTGGCACAAAGATGAAACTAATCTTTGCCAGCCGAGTCCGCTCCAGAGACAGCAACAATTCTCCCCGGATCCATTCCACCTCTACCCTCTTGATCATGCTCATTGAGTCGCTAAGGAAACATGCCCTAGTGAATGTCTGTGTCTCGAGCCATGTTATTGCTTTACTTACTGCCATGACTTACATAGTCAGGCTACTTGTGGTCTCAGCAAAAGCACCAGAGTCCTCCTTCATAATTATCCCTCCGGGCTGAGCCGTAAAGGCCCATGAGCTTCTCACATGTCGGACGACCGACCCATCTGTGTAGATGACAGCATCACCGTCTAGCGAATTCTCGAAAATCAACGCTTGTACGTCTGCCTCCACAGCAGCCGGATTTTCGTGTCTGCATTTTCTATCTAGTTGGCTGCAAACTGAAAAGGATTTGCAGAAATATGTTGACACTTGTACCCACTCCTCGCTAGGTTATAAGTCATCAAGTGAACACACCTGTTGAAGAATATCTTCGGCCATCCACGACCGTCCTCTTTTTAACCTGTCTCCCTTCACCTTCATAATTTCACTATGCAGCGGATGATGTGTGTTTGCGTTAACTCTGAGGTAGGCGCGTGGTCTGCAAACTTGTATTCTGTCTTCAATGGTTGGAAAATCAAGAAGGTAGCGCATCGCCCTGCATGCTGTATCTCTTGTACATCCAAGAGTAATGCGCATAGCTTCATTCTGTATCCTTTCCATCCTGTCTATCTGCTTACGACTGAGAGTCAGGATTGCCATCGCGTTCTCAAAAAAAGACATGACCAGCCCCTCGTACAGAAGACATAGATCGCGCTGCTCACAGTTTGCTGCCGCCATCACCCGCATCGCAGCCACACCCCCTTGGCCTTTGTTATCACCTGGTCTATGTGCTCATTATAAGCAAGGCTTCGATCAAACCGTATCACCAGGTAATTTATTGCCTGCGTTCTTTCCACCGTCTCTGAACACAGCTTTACAGTTGGTGTTGGAGTGTTGACAATATTATTATTCAACGAGAACCAAGTCACTGTTGCCTTTGTTGGGTTGACCATTGCTCCAGCTTCAACACACGAGTACTTATGCGACTGAGTTCGGTTTGTAGTTCCACAGCAACCTGATCTCTATCCTTACCCTGACGATACACTAAAACGTCGTCGACACATGACAATGTCCTACCAGGTCCAGTGATCTGCTCACTGGTGGTTCTCACTGTGTAGGCGTTGAACAGCACCGGAGATAATGGTTATCCCTGTGGTAGGCCAGGTTATATTGTTGTTGGTTCTGAAGTCCAACTGCAACATCTAAAAACTACTTTCCATTGAAAGAGAACTGCATCGATCCAACTAAGGAGGAATGGACTTATTTTGAGTTCAAGAAGCTGAAGCATTAAAAAATCCTCAAGAACAATCGCTGCAGCAAAGGTTTCAATGCCTGAGTGGAAACCTTCATAGACATCATGGGCAAAAACTGCTGAATTCGACCAGGTTTCTCTTTTTGGACGGTATCCACCCAGAGTAGGTGGGAAAACACCTTGTCTCTCTAGCTGGCTTGATATTTTCCTGACAATTAACTTCTCCAGCAGCTTGCGTATTTATTCTGCATGGTTATAACTCGATATCCCTGAATTTGTGTGTGGTCTTTGCCAGGCTTAGGCAAGGGAATCAGATAGCTGTGTAAACACTAATCCTTGATGCTAGCACTCCCTATACGGTTGTTGTACATGTCTGCTAGTCTCTCTATGTGAATGCACTATGCACTGATGAACGAAAGATTGGAAGGCCGGATGTAAGACGGGCCTGCGTGCCCAATTTGTTACCCTTCGAAAATAAAGTTTGTTCGTTCGTTCGTTCGTTCATTCTAGCTTGTTGTCGGTACACCTATTGATGTCGTCGTATCTTATGCCATCAGGCCCTGGAGCGCTATTTTTTTTTATCGTGGAAGTACTGCCTTGATTTCTTTCACTGTCACCGTGTCTTCATCCGAAGTGTTTTTTGGCCTTGCACCTGTCTGACGTGACCTCCTTGGCAAGATTCCGGCCTTCCATGTATGTCTGGTTGCTCTGCTCTAGATAGCGTTCAAACAGGGCTTTGCCCTTGTCCTCGTCAGTACTCTGCCAGATGAGGTCAGCACCTTGCAAGTCAGAAATTCTCTTATTCTTGACTACCCCACTGATGCTTTTATGTAGTTGCCAGAATAATTTTAGTGATTTGTCTGTGCTGTCTCTTTGACACACCTCTGCCCATTTTTCACTTTTAACCACCTTGACCAGTTTTTTTTTTTTAAATAGCGCACTTGTGTGTGCATCTCTCTTTCTAAGTGCATGCAGGGACTAGGATGGCCAGCTTTGTTCTTCTTGGCATTTTGCTATCTCCTTACAACACTACGCTTATCCACCCAGGCCTTCTCTATCTCGAAATTCCACCAAGGTGGCTGCTCCCAGCCTTTTTTTCTGCCCTGAAGCTTTCTGCGCTTGTCACGTCTTATTTTACTCACCACATCTTGCCCTGTACTGTCATACTGAAAAGTATTGACCGTTAGCTTGTGCTGCCTGGTTCTGCTTTTCTCCACCAATATGCTGCAGGGGTGGTGGTCGTTACCGTGGTGTCCTAGGACACCCCATCTAAACACTGTAGTGAGTGAAGCGCCAGATCAATAGCATTGTCCTCATCGCCTGGGCGGCTTGCTGTCCTGATTACAGAGCCACTGTTAATACAAACCAGGTCACTGTGCACAGCAACCGCATCTACTAATTGTTGCAGATCCTGCGCATTGTCTGCAACAATACTGTATCATCTGCATATCTAATGTTTTTATATATACTGTAATTATATATGATAATTTTATTTTAAATTGTATATGTACTATTCATTTTTCTTGAAGGTAAAAGAAGTAGAAAATGATAAATTAAGAAGGAATTACTATGGTATTTAATTAAGGATAAATAGGAAAAATCATCGGAAGATTAGATATGTATTAAAAACTGCAAGGTATAGCTACAGATGTTGAAAAATGCAATTGCCAAGCTAAGAAATTCAAATCTTCGATGGTGGATATTGAAAAAAACAAATGTGCTTTTCTGATGGGCGCCACTGACAAACAGTAGAATTAGATAATGTATCAGAGTAGTATTAGCCCATTTTCTGATCATATAAGGAGGAAGTTAGAAGTGGAGGTCAAGAAACATGGGAGGAGCTTTAAGAAAAAAATAATCTAGCTCATAAATATGCGGAGGTAACAGAACCACAGTATGCATTTTCCGTTTTACGATAATCAACGCTAGAAATAGGAGACATTGTGTAGTTGTACATTGATGGACTTATTTATTTAACGGAGAACGCATTTCCAGGTCAAAATATACACGCAGAAGAAGTCGAGAGAATGCTGGTAGGCATTTTCGTTGATGGGCTGTATTCAGACGGTATAAAATTTAGGTCCATTCGGTACAATCATGTTAAATTGGCTCAGGCAGTAAACATTGCCATAGTGGGATACAACTGAAAAAGAAGATTTAGTTTGAGAATTGGCAGAGAACCAGGTGGCAATATAGAACAAAAAACAGAAAAACCGAAGGATATTGGACACTCGAAAAAATAGATGGATGAGATGAAGGAAATATTTTTGAAGTGAAGTCGTTGTCGGATGTATACAATAATAGAAGACAAATCATTTTTCAGTGCGCAATAAAACACGCGATATATGCGTAGGAAGAATGTTTTGTATGCAAGTAGTGACCGGGACTTCGACAACGGAATTTCTACACGAGGACAACAAAAACAATGTGAGTAGAGTTTGTGACTTGATCCCAACCGGATCGGACGTGTTTAAGTTCTTGGGAGCTTTGATAACATCTGAGCTTATTGATGGCAAAAAGAATGTTTGAGACAAATACGACGGATCATTAGACACCTTAAGGACATAAGAAAACATAATTAAATTCAGAGAATCAAGCAAGTTTACTTGATAGAATTATTATAGTTCAAGGGGGATATTTTGGAATATAAGCATGAAACTGGTGTGGGGATTGTATCTTGCTAATTTTTCATTGGCGACACTTCTCAATTATGTGGAGTTATGGAATTGCTATTTGAATCAAGTTGAATGAATAAATAATTTATATGAACTTTATCATCGTGAAATATCATGATGTCGTCATTGAAATTGCCACGGATTATTCATTGACCATATGTTTGTCGTTATATGATATTCTCACACAATCCGGTCAGCTCGAAGTACTATCAGCAATCAACATTGTGCCATTATATTAGATCCTGAACTAACTACGCGATCCTTGTTTCAGCAGGGCTGTTTATTGCTGCCACTCTTGTTGCTGTTACACGATGTCGATCAACGTTACTGATGTTCGTCAACGCACCGATTTTTGATCTTTGCTACAGTTGTTCAGCAACGCTACCGATGTTCATCAACGCTACAGTTGTTCAGCAACGCTACCGATGTTCATCAACGCTATGGTGTCAAATTGTCCAGCATCTTCCCTGCCGGATTCTCCTACCTCTCCTCCTATTCCTGCTCTACCCCCCTTTCCATCTCGTGGCATGCCCTAAGAGATAGTATATGAGGTAAATGAAATGAGAAGTAAGCTCACGAGGCTCTGGGGTTGTGTAATGAAGCCGTGTAATATATTATATGAACAGTTGATGTGTTCTAATAGTTAAAAGCATTCTATCTCTTAACGTTCTGTACGCTGACGGCAGGGAGAGCGTCAACTCCTCAACCGGTTAGTTTGATGTATGTGTTGACTTCTCATTCAGAAAGTAATGGCAAACTACTAAACTCAAATCTGGAACATCAAAAGGGTTGCAGTTACGTTACGTTATTTTACTTTACATTTCGTTACGACACTGTAAATTGAACATTTCCATGTGTGCTCAATCCTCCGAAGCAGCGGCCGCTGCCTAATATCTCTGTTTACTGTTCCCACGAGGAGTTGGTTGTTATATCTCCTCATGTGACCTCAAACTACCTCATTGATCTTCTGGACCAGGCTTCCTGACATATCAAGCAGTCGGTCCAGCGGCAGAGCCTCGTCAGTATCCATCAGCCGGGACTGTCCTGTAGTGTTGATTAAATCAGCCCTGTTCATGTTTCTGTAATGGTGCATTATTTGGTAGCTGGTGTGACAGTGTTCATTAGCGTTTGTTCGGGCATTTCCGGGTGCTCAAATCGAGGTTAGTGATATAAGGCGCTGCTTGCGAATGTTGTCTTTCCATTCGGAGCGGAGACTGCCAGTTGCAATTTTCTGTATCACGTTTGCAAATAGTTCCTGTAGTTAGCCACCGGTGAACGATGTTGGAGTCTAGAGTAACATACGCATTCCTCGTGAATAGCAAAGCCTGTAGAAGGCTGAGTTATCTTTTTAAGCGGTGAATATAGACATATGTACCGTGTTACCCAGATGTATATTTAACATTTGTGTTCGTTTCGATATAATCCACACACACACACACACACACACACACACACACACACACAAATGTACATGTGGGTATGTGCGTCAGTGCGTGTGTGTGTGTGTGTGTCTGTGTGTGTGTACACAAATGTGTTATCAAGAGGGTTTAAGCTGTTAACCATGTGTAGTGATAATGATGCACATACACGTTGCACAGACATACAGCCACCAAGACAAATATACCATAGACACAGCCACAGCGACTCTTAACTTGACAACAAGCAATATTTGCCAATGAAAAAAAAATGACATTTTGAATGTATATGCATAGATACAAAAGTGTGGATAACGACGGAAACGACGGTGGATAACGAAGCAATTTTTTGTTTTGTTTGGTCCTAAAAAAAAAGCTAAATAAAAATGAGAAGGAAGGAAACAGACCTTAACAACAGCCAAACCGGAGTTTCGAAAGTCAGAATCCAGGAAACATATGCAGAACCTAATAAAGAGGTTAAGAAGCATACACAGGCAAATAAAAGACAATATATAGACGACCTAGCAAGAGAGGAAACATAAGCTCAATGACCTGGACTTCGCCGACGTCATTGTCCTCCTGCCTCACACACGGAAACAGATGGAGGATAAACCAACAACCACGCTCTGCTAATTGTTGAGATCATCATGGCCGAATTGATAGTCGCGCTCGTTTACAAACATCCTAAGTTCTGACGCCGAGATAGCGGATTCAACCCCTACACTGGTCAGATGGAATAAAATGTTGACTTCGTGTGCTCGACTGGAGACTTAAATTACAAGTATGTACGCAGTCGTAGTAGGTTCGCCTGATGGCAAGAAATACAGGTAATTTTGTTTTTTGTTTTTTTTTGCATATCCCTTACAGGAAGTTGCAGGCAACACCAGCATTTTTCAGCTGCTGTTGATGTACTAGGCAAGATTACGCTCAGTAGTTTACCATTGCTTTCTGAGCGATCGGCTCACATACTCCGTAAGATACCGACGCGGCGAGAACCGCTACCAATTCTCGCGCACATCACGTCACTCACAAGAGTATACGGGATCACGGAGAAGGCGCTAAAACCTAGGCCAGGGAGACCGGCAACACTGGTAATAGGGAAAGATAATCCACTCGCAAAAACAGTCCAGTGCACTTCCCAGAAAGTGTCAACTACTAGAAGTGGTAGCAGGTTTATAGACTACACTTAAAAGCTGGCGAACAAAACAAAACACCAAATGTAACAGCAATAGATGTGAGGTCACAGCAAATAGGTGTATAAGGTCATAGAGGAAAGACACAGACAATGAGAATAAATCAATCAATTGATAAACTGATCTCCCTTGAGGAAGTCCCGCTTCAAGAGACGAAATCATGCGTCTACTTAGGTAGCAATGCAGACAAACACCTTCTTCGGTAGCAATGTAGGCAGAGTGGCTGGTTTCGATACATATAGAATAAACATATAGAAAGCTAGGGGCGCTTTTATAGCACACAGGAAATGTGTGGTTGTCAAAGGAATTTAAACTTAGATCAACATTTGGAATATTAAGTACTAACGTTAAATCAGACCGCTTTGCTTTGGCTTTTATAAAAATGATATGAGTGCCGGTCGTTCGGAAAGCAATCGCAAATTACTAAACGTAAACTTTCCAAGAAATCACTAACAACTAACATAGGCTGGGTTGACTGCGACGTCATGTAAAGGATATGCAACTAACTTTTTATTTAACGTTAAATCAGCACAGATGAACGGATCAGAAACTCGGACAACAACGAAAACGATTACAAAAAAACTACAAACATTCACTAACTAGTGACAGGACAATATAGAAGGGATAACATGGTATGAGACCATCACCAATATGGGCATCATTGGGAGAGATAGACAAATATTAGTGAACCAAGAAGTGAAGAACAGACAGCGGGACTGGATAGGCCATACACTGAGATAAACCGATAATAGTATAACAAGAAAAGCTTTAGTCTGAAACGCAAAGGACAAAAGAAAAAGAGGACGACAAAATAATTCTCGGAGAAGAGAAGTAGAAATAGAAATGGACAATATGGGAAGGACATGGACAGAGCTGCGTGGTACCCGTCACCACTTCTAACGATCCGCCACTTGCGGATTCAAACCCATCACTGTTACATCGGCAAGCGAGTGTCTAGCAGCTACGCTATTGCATCCCCCCCCCCCCCCAATCCCCTCCTCCCCATTATGTATATTAACCGAAGCGATGCAATAACGTCCGTCACCTTTTGCTGCTCTTCTGTCCACGTCGTTGCCCACATCAGCATCGGGGTAAAACACAGGTGCCCCCTCAACGCTGACACTAGCCAGGCACAACAGTAGTAGGGTCAATGCCGTCAGACTTAGCATCAGTTTAAACTTCATCTTGTCACTTAAATTGTTTCAGTGTAAACCTGCAAATATAAGACTGTTTACTGAAGTATGCTATTGGTAAACGCACATGTAATATCAAAAATGGAATCAAGAATAAACATCAATGTACTGGGGACATCTTCATACATGTTTATGTGCACGTCTTCAGCCGCCAAGGAAGATCGCCCATGTTGCTGGTACCTATGGCAGGCTGATTGAACGACTCTAGCGTTTTCCTCTATTGGTTGTTCATACCCTCTGCTCACTCCTCGCAGAATCAGCAACCAAATGAAATGTATACCTCCAATCCTGGTCTACTAATATGAATTGTCGGCAATAAGTAAACTAATTAGGATTAGGAATTATGTGAAAATTGCAGAGATATTGTTTTATAGACTAGCAGTGAGACCATCATGGTTTGGTAGACGAAACAAAGAAGATATCTTGACAGACGTCAGGTCACAAATAAAAATAAATGTTTACTCACAAGAGAAGACTGCACACGTTCTCTGCTCTGGTATATGGAACCGAACGACGTCATTGCACACTGGGTATTCAGATGAGTGCTCGGTCTTCGGATGCAGCGGCCATTCCAAAGTATTTTTGCTCGCTCGTCACATGAAATATTGGTTATGGTATCTCTTATCTTAACCTGGAAGACGGCATCGACGTTCTTGTCCAGGCATGCATCACAATCCAAGTTGTTTGGCTAGTGTCTGAGTCTCCGCAAGTTTACGCTAACAGTATCCGTGCAGTATATATATATATATACTTTAATATTGCTAAATAGTCAATAAATCACGTACGTATGTTGCAACAAGACTGATGTTTGTGTGTGTGTGTGTTTATATATATATATATATATATATATATATATATATATATATATATATATATATATATATATATATATATATATATATATATATGCCCATATCCTCCTGTATGTAATGGTGATTTATTTAGCAGCATGTCTGCGTGTTAGTTACCAGTTACTCTGGGGCATGTGCGGATGCGCACATACAAGTGAGAGCTATAATCTTCTGTCCCGTGTACTTCCAATCATATCTGATACATATTTCTCCATGTCATGATGTCAAGCGGGCTAGCACTTCTCTGTCTCCAAATATCTTTCTTCCCATTCAAATTTCTCTCTGATACAATTGCATTTATACTCCACCATTTTTAATATCATGTGTACAAATAATGGGGCAGGCGACATTCGGAATGGCGCTTCATGACATGCGTGACAACCAAGACCACATAGCATGGACAATAATGTTAGTTAGTTAGTCGCGGTTCCAACTTCACAACAACGGGTCGTCCACATTACGCTCCGTTTCTGTGCCTGTGAATATCACATAAAATGCTCCTCACTGCCCCATGTGAAAAGTGGAAAAGACAGGAGTCTCGACAACCAACAGCCCACATAGATACAATGTGCATAATGCTGTCACCAAAATGCCTAATTCCTCCACGAAAATACAGTTTGTCATCGATGAAAGCGGCAGTCACTAGAAGACCAGCAGCCACACATTTCTGTATATGACACAAGTCGGTCAATTCTGCGACATATCCAGCCGCCATTGCTCTGAAGGCTAGATATTTCTAGTTATTGTTTATTCCGTTTCTACATGTTTCCTAGTCAGCTACGCAATTTTTTTTCCCGAATACACCTCGGACAGATGTAAAAACATTTCACTGCACTGTACACAATGACGTCGCCAGAATGCCAACACAAAAGTACACTACGAAAATACAGTTCATCATCAATGTAAGCTGCTGAAACTAGAAGACCTGCAGCCACACATTACTGCATACGGCAAATGCGGATCAGTTATGCGACACATCCAGCCGCCATCACTCCGAAAATGCAGTTCACGCTCCAAACAAACTCGGGAAGAAGTAAAAGCATTTCACACGAAATTCACAGCTCACGATGTTGCGCCACGCACTCAAATCAATATCAGGGCGACTGAACCATACACTTCCAGCCCAACATGAGGAAAATGCGAATGCAAACGGTAGCCAGGAGCCTAAACACTCCAGAGGCCGTAACCGTTCCAATGCCTATACTCCATGCTCGCGACCGAAAGTTGATGCACAATAAGATGATGTATAGTTACTAAAGATATCTTCGCAAAACATTGGAGCTGTCATGAATCTCGAAATCAATCGGTTCTGTTACAGGTTCGTTAGAGATTAACTAGCCAATTGGACATCATCACTCAGAGGAACATCATTCTTGTTGCAACATACGTATGTGATTTATTGATTAATTAGAAATATATATATATATATATATATATATATGACCGTAAACATTACAGGACAAATGTTAGATACCGTGGACCAAAGAAGAATACAAATATTGACTTGCCATCAAATGTAAGCATTGAGAGATCCTGCTCATAAACAGCATCGTGACCCACAAGTGTATGTCTCGTCAGGAAACATGCATGTTCTCAACAATGAGGATGACAACGATGGCGACGGCACCGGTATGCTAATTCAGACACATTGAGAGCGACTAAAGTAATTACAAATAAACTACAAACATGCCTGAATTTGTCTCTTCGCAAAGTAGAAGATGTAAGATGGCGTTGGCTGATTCCGTAGCTAAGGCGTTCGGACGCGGTTCGTTATCCAGCATAACCGCGTTCGAAACACAGCTGGGCGCGATTTGGCAGCAGATCGTGTTGGGTTGGTTTCTTACGAAATGATATGGGTGCCGGTCGTTCATAAAGCAATGGCAAACTACTGAACGTATACTTGCCAAGGCATCACAGCAGCAAATAAATGCTGGTGTTGGCTGCAACGTCCTGTAAAGAATATGCACATAATTAACTAAGATGGCGTGACTGCATTACCAATGCGGAGCTCAAGGAAACAAGGCAAATACATGTAAATCAGGAGGTGATGAAAAGACGCTGGCATTGAACTGAATAGTGCATACATTGAGAACACCTGAGAGAAATATAACTATAGGCATTTGGAATTAACATGGCAACAGAAATAAAGGAAGACATAAGAAACGCGGTGAAGATACGAGGACATGAAAAATGTGGAGGGGGCATGGACGGAAGTACATGGGATAGCTAAAGATAGAAAGGGTATGAATAGTTGTTTGGTGTTCAATGTTCCAATGTAGGATGAGAGGATTATGAAGAGGACAGCCAATATTACGATAGACACTGTCATTATCATACCTTCTCGTTATGCGAACTCAACAGAGACTTACAAACGCATACGTGTTCAATTTATAGGTGTTTCTATGTCCTGACGACGTGGCATCGACTTATTACCAAGCCCAATCGGATTCGACCAATGAGAAAATAGGCTTCATTGAACGGATAGCCACCCGGTGATGACGTATCACTTGACGTGACCCGCTACATGACGTAAGCCTGTCATATAATTGGGTCGCTGTCAAACAAAGTCTCCACATGTCGTGTCCGACAATGCTTCTCCTCGTATTTAAGGCAGAAGACGTTTTAGGGCGTTCTGGAGTTCACTGACGTCGGTTAACTTAATAAGTAACCACTACTCACGCTGGAAGAAGAGTTGTTTTTGGCCTACCAATTAGAAGTCATGAAAAGTGATATTAGTTTGCAGAGTATAGTTTACAGAAAACAATCGCACTTCTGTGGCTTAGTGGTTAATGACTGCAGTTTAATCATTCTCCTAGAAACCGAGTGGTTGGATTGATTTTAGCTGTGAAATGTCAGATTATAATATTCAACATAAATTAGCATTTGTCGATCAAAAGAAGGCATTTGATATAGCGAGTGGAAATTTACGCAGAGGCGGAATGGTTTAGTAGTACAAGGTCCGGTTCTTATTCGAACATAAATGGAGCGTTTCATGGCTTGAATGATATGCATTTTAACCAACAACAAGAGACAATTACAAAGTAGTCCTCCTAAAGCCGGCTCTGTTGCGAAAGGGTTAAAGACGCCATACATAATCCCGCATACCGAGTTCGAATCTTAGCTGCGGACGATTAAGAAGCAGACCGTCTGGCGATGGTTTCCCATATATATATATATATATATATATATATATATATATATATATATATATATATATATATATATATATATATATATATATATATATATATATGAAAACGAAAGAAATGATAAAGTAAAAGGAGACATAGTTTCCTTATACTTAGGTGCTAGAGAGAGAGAAAGAAATGCAGCGTCGACTGCGTTATGGCCACAGTTAAGAAAGAAGAATAAAAAGAGAAAAGAGTTTAAGCACACCATCCATTTTTCTCGCTGATCAAGAAAGAGATAGTATAAGAAGAAGATTGTTCCCAGGTTCGGGCTGACAGAGAATAAAAATATTTCACTTTTTGATTCCAGGCAATGAATTACCACACAGGCAGTTCCAACCACAGCAATTATCCAACCCAAATAACAAAACAAAGATCATACTGATATCAATTTTCTTGCCCAAAAAATAAACCTTTTCAAAACAAAGATAATTTCAAACAAATCAAATACCCATAATTATATCCATAGCTAGGAACCCAGATAGACTCCTGATACAACCATGCTAACCCATAGCAGCTATAGCGATATATACATGTTAACATTGGTGATCTTATCACTCAAAGTGGCGTTTATTAGTGGTTTGGGCTAATTTCGTGTTTCGGGCTTAGGCACCCATTGACTTCAGAACTTGGTTTGAAGAGTCCTTTTTCTTCGCACGCTTTCTCTTAAATACCCCTCTCCATACTCTCGGCCCAGGATTCATCACGACCCCTGGCGATCCCCCATCATCATCCTGTGATTTGCAGAGGTATGTCCTCTGGAGTTTTCCATCTTTCCTTCATAGGCGGCCACACACACACACACACACACATATATATATATATATATATATATATATATATATATATATATATATATATATATATATATATATATATATATATATATATATATTGGTGTCAGGTCTTAGTCAGATATGACTGAGTTACCGTATAACAGTAGACGGTACTACCTGCTTTCTGTTAGCGTCGAACGTTGGGCGGCGCTTACCAAACCCGACACCCAACATTGTGCCAACTGCTTCGGGCGGAAGAGAGCAATTTGGAGTGTACAAGCCTTACCCTGGTGCGAGGAAATGCAACATAAAAAAAATGTCATGGCAGGGCAGACCATGCCCTAAGCCTTGGTTGGCAGCTGGTCTAGGATCGAAGCTCCGTCAGGCGGACAGTTAGAGCATTGCTTTGCTGATCCGGCAGCTTCTGCAGCTTGTCTTGTTCCTTTCCTCTGGAGTGAACTAGGCAGGCCGAGAGAGGGATCATGCTGCATGGGCAACACATGATCTCTATATTTTAGCCCAGGCTTTGTGCTATGGAGAGGCAATAACTCCATCCCTGGTCTTAACTGGTCTCGGAATCAAAGCGAGAGGCAACTGTTACGGGTTATAAGTCCCTGTCAGTTGGCGTAGACATGGGGCGCCACGCGTTGCCTCTGACGGTGGGAGACACCTACAGGTGTCACTGATCAGCTACCGCCCGCCTCAAGCTGGGCAGCCCCCGGCCAATTGGGTGCTGATCCGCCACAGCCTGCCTGCTTCAATGGGTGCTTGGGGCTAGGACAAAATCTGAATGGCAGGCTGTAAAACCAATGCACCAGGTACTAATACAAAAGAAAAATAGAAACCTCAAGCTACGGCTTGCAACCTGGAACGTGAGAACCATGTGTCCAGGATTTTCCACTGACTTGACCAATATTAACGATATGAGAAAAACGGCTGTGATTGATGCCGAACTCAATCGTCTTAACATTGATATTGCTGGCCTGCAGGAGACTCGCCTCGCTGAGGAAGGGTCACTCAGGGAAAACAATTACACCTTTTTTGGAAGGGTAGAGGGCAGGCAGAAAAAAGGCAACACGGTGTGGGCTTTGCAGTGAAGAATTCGCTACTGGGAATGATTGAAATTCCAGCAGGAGGAAATGAAAGACTATTATCCCTGCGCTTGGCAACCTCTTGTGGTTTTGCCACCATTATTACTGCATATGCACCGACACTCGATTCCTCTGATGATGTGAAGGATTCGTTCTATGAGGAGTTAGACTCCGTGATCAAGGCAGTTCCAAAATCTGACTACATTTATATGCTCGGTGATTTCAATGCTCGTGTGGGCAAGGACTCGAGTTCATGGCCAGTGTACCTTGGAAAATACAACATCGGTCGCATGAATGAAAATGGGCAAAGGCTGCTGGAGCATTGCACCAGAAATGACCTATGTATTACAAACTCCTTTTTTAAAACAAAAGAGCTGCATAAGGTCACATGGAAACATCCAAGATCCGGCCATTGGCACCAGCTGGACTTCATCATCACACGGAGACAACATCTGAACCATATATCATTGACTCGAAGTTACCACAGTGCTGACTGTGATACGGATCATTCTTTGGTTGTTGCAAGGGTTAGACTGAGACCAAAGAGAATCTACACAGCTAAACACAAATCTAGCCCCAGGATTAATATTATTAACACTCACGATCCTGAAAAGTGCTTTCAGTTTCAACAGCAACTTGAAGACGCTTTCGCTGATACACTACAAAATTGTGCAATAAATGAAAAGTGGGGTAAACTTAAGGAAACTCTTTATAAAACTGCCGTAGGGGTTTACGGCACTGTGGATCATAAGAGGCAGGACTGGTTTGCGGCAAACAGCCAGACTCTGCAGCCCTTGATTGATAAGAAGAAGATAGTTCTCTTAAGAAACACATGAAAGACCAACGCGTAACACTCTGAGTGAGCTAAAGCAAGATAGGAAGGATGTGCAAAAGGCTGCCAGGCAGTGTGCAAATGATTATTGGATCAAGTTATGTGAGTCCATTCAAATCGCAAGTGATAAGGGAAACATCAGAAGCATGTATGAAGGAATAAAGAAAGCCTGTGGTCCAGGGATCAAAAGAAGTGCACCATTGAACACCTTGACTGGAGAAATCATAACTGATAGAAACAGCAGATGGACAGATGGGTAGAGCACTATTTGGAGCTTTACTCAAGTGAGACCAAACTAGCGGATGATGCCCTCAACGCCATAGAGGCTCTACCAACTCTTGACCACCTGGACACACTTCCCACCATAACAGAAGTTAAGTGTGCTATAAATGAACTTGCATCTGGCAAGGCTCCAGGTAAGGATGGGATTCCAATAGAGGTTATCAGGAGTGGGCAAGACACACTCACTCTACAGATCCACCAGCTAATAGAGCTATGCTGGCGAGAAGGACAAGTCCCACAGGATTTCAAAGATTCAAGCATCATAACACTGTACAAGAACAAGGGCGATCGGAGCGACTGCAACAACTATAGGGGTATCTCACTTCTGTGTATTGTTGGAAAAGTATTTGCCAGAATTGTTCTGCGCAGACTTCAAGTCCTAGGAGATCAAGTCTACCCCGAATCACAGTGTGGCTTTCGACAGAACCGGTCTACCATTGATATGATATTCTCATTGCGACAAATGCAAGAAAAATGCCGTGAACAGAATCAACCACTGTTTATTGCCTTCATCAACCTCACAAACGCATTTGTTTTTGTCAGTCGTGAGGGTCTGTTCAAGGCACTAAAGAAGATTCGCTGCCAACCAACTCTTCTGTTCATTGTGGAATCCTTCCACACAGGCATGAAGGGTATAATCAAGTTTGATTGTGCAACTTCTGAAGAGTTTGAAATCAAGAGTGGAGTTAAGCAAGGTTGCGTACTAGCTCCCACCCTCTTTGGAATATACTTTTCACTTCTACTGAAATATGCCTTTCGTGATCAGGATGGTGGTATATACATTCACTCACGCTCAGATGGCGGCCTCTACAATGCTCAGAGATTGAAGGCCAAGACCAAAATTAGGAGGGTACTGATCAGAGAGTTGCTTTTTGCAGATGATGCTGCAGTTACGACCCACTCTGAGGAAGAATTGCAATGTCTACTATCTGCATTCTCCAATGCTTGTTCTGAATTTGGTTTATCAATTAGCACCCAAAAAAAAGACACAGATTATGTCACAAGGTGCACATGGCGTACGATCAATCTTTAATGATGACGCCGAACTAGAGATGGTAGACCATTTTACATATCTAGGATCAGTGGTAAATAGCAAATTATCCCTAGATCAGGAAATCAACATCCGGATTGGTAAGGCAGCAACAACAATGAACAGGTTAAGAAAAAGAGTCTGGGAGAACAGGAAGCTTACTGCCAAAACAAAAGTCCTTGTCTATCAAGCCTGTGTCCTTAGTACTCTTCTTTATGGCAGTGAAATCTCGACAGCTTACTCACACCAAGAGAAACGTTTAAACAGCTTTCATATGCGGTGTCTGTGAAGAATTCTTGGTATTAAGTGGCAAGACAAAATCACAAATACTGAAGTATTGGAAAGATCAGGTTGTGTGACGGTTTATTCCATGCTCAGTCTTCGTAGACTTAGATGGATAGGACATCTTAGGAGGATGGATGATGGTAGAATACCAAAGGATATCTTTTTTGGTGAATTATAGATGGGTAAGAGATCTCAGGGTCGGCCTCTACTACGATACAAAGATGTGTGTAAGCGGGACATGATTGATACAGGCATTGATAATGCACATTGGGAGCAAGTCGCCGCTGAACGTGTTGCATGGAGGGCAAAGATCAGAAATGGAATAAAGACAAAGGAGAAAATTATTGCAGATAAGTCACACACCGAGCGTGTGAGACGTAAGATGGTGCATGATGGTGGAAATGACCACGTGTTCACATGCACCCACTGTGAACGAACATTTACAGCGCGAATTGGCCTTATCAGTCACATTCGCTACCGCCATAGGTAAAAGTTATTATGCCTTTTTAAAGCACAAACTATCGTATGTCATATACGGCATAGGTGCATATATATATATATATATATATATATATATATATATATATATATATATATATATATATATATATATATATATATATATATATATATATATATATATATATGCGTGCCTATAGTTCAGAAAACAATTGCACACTACAGAACGTACAATTACCAAGAAATCACGAACAGCCAGTAATGCTAGGTTGATTGTGGCGTCCTGTAAAGGGTATGCAACTAACTAATACTCCTAATGATGGACAGTGGATCGGACGTCTAGCCTTCTCGGATAAGGGTAACACACTATGAGTGAAGGACACACTGTGCATCTAGATAAATGCAATAGTCATTTTTTTAAAAATATTAAGCTATTGATTAGCTCTAATCAGGGCTTTACACATCTCGACCACGCTGACTTTCGTGGCTATAGGTTTCTCTCCGTACTCTATCTTTACGACTGAAATTTACGTCCTTATCTCGGGGACCAAACTTTTTCACCTATGTGATGTTTAATTAAGGTATTTTGTTGTTTTACTGCCACCCACCCCACCCCAAGTTGAAGTGCGCTAGTGTGCGTGCGCGCAATAGTGTGTTTCGTGTGTGTGTGTGTGTGTGTGTGTGTGTGTTTGTGTGATTCTGTCTTCCTAGATGCTACGACTACATGTCACTTTAATTGCTTTCTTGTAATGCCGACCGTTTAACTTTCTGTAGTTGATATATACACCGTAAATGTCTTAGTCGATTGACAGTCTTACTGGGATCTTTGCTATTACGAGTCGCGATATCCCTGTAGTGCAATCTATTACCCCAGGTGATGTTGACTTTAATAGATGCTAATTGTCTTAAATCACAAGAAATATCAATAATACTAGGAGATTATTATGTTAAAAGTAGGAACGGGATAACTGGAGTTTGTAGAGGAGAATTATGGCTTAGGTACAATACAAGAAAGACAATACTTATCCAAATTGATTACATACGTATTAATAAATACATTAGAAATGCGGTAATTAATTTTAAGACAATGCATTGTGCTGAGTGTAGTAGTGATCATCGTCCACTATGTGGACAAATGAACTTACAAATGAAGAGAGGGGGGGGGGAAATTGGTTAAGAATCATTTTCATCATCTTGTGCCATGTCGGTAAGCGTGAGGGGTCATGTTTCTCCATCTAACTCGATGACCATAATCGTAGATCAGCTCAGTGTTCCTGCCTCGATCATGCCACATATCCAAGCCATCCTGGCATTCACTTCTCTGCCGTCCCCTTGTTCTCATCCTCTCGATCTTGCAAGTTGTCACCAAGTTCTCCAATTTATTTCTTCTCATAACTTGACCAAAATATTGTCACGTCTAATTTATCTAATCAGTTTACAATGTTCATTTGTTTCTTGTGGGAACTCGTCATTGGTTGTTTTCTGTCTGTTCATAGTATTCGTTGCACATTCCTCAGAAACCAGACTTCCACAGCCATCATATGTGTTTCAGCCTGTTTGCTCATTGTCCATGCTTCATATCCATAACAAAAGCACATGTTACATGCAGCACCTCGACACTCTTTTTCTCGTTGCAAATGACATCTTGTTATTGGTCAGTATGTATTCCATCTTGCAAATGTCTACCTTCGCCGTGGCGATCGTTGTTTTAATCTCTACAAGACATCTCCCATTATATGTTATGACCGTTTCGAGACAATTTACTGATTTACTTGCTTAAGAATATTCCCGTTTACCTGTATGTACCTGTATGTACATTGTGGTATGCCGTTCTTCCTAGTGACCACCATAATTTGAGTCTGCTTACAATTTAATTGTAACCCTAGTTGTTCACTGTCTGCAACATCCGCATCTAATACATGTTGCAGATCCTGCTCATTGTCTGCAATCAATGCTATATCATCCGCATATTTAATGCTATTGATGTTTCTTCCTCCAATGATGATTACGTTCATATCTTCTACATTTCTGAAAATATATTCACTGCACATTAAACATCCCTGCCTCATATCTCTTTTAACAGACTGATAGTGACATACTTCATTATTAACCCATCAGGCAGCTTGTTGTTTCCAATATACGTGTTTTACAAGTCTAAGGTCGTTCTCATGGTTGTTGTGATTTCATGGCAAGTGTTACAGGGCCGTCACTGCACTAGTCGGTGGCCACATCCACTGTCACTATTTATGAGATCATCTGCCTATCGGCGCAGAGTGCAGACCATAACCAACAAAAATATGTCAGCTGCATCTCACACTCCACTCACCACCTGCATCCATGGCTTCACGTAACCCTGATAGGGCCGGGGGGAGGGAACTAAATGGGTACTCCATCTTTCCCACGGGTATCCCGTAAACTAAGGGAGGAAAGGAGGATTCTTACATCTCCATTGATAAGGGGTGCCCCTGCGCCGCTAACCGAACAATCATGGAGGGGCATATGCCTTTGAAGAGAGGAAGAGGGATGCAAAGGAAAGATGGATGCAGGATGTGGCGGATGATCTCTAGATAGATGTATCGGACGCGGGACATCTTGCTTATAATCGAGATGTTTTCCGAAAGGTTGTTATGGGAGCGAGGTTCTGCAAAGAGCATGCTACTGAATTTATGAAGGTCTTTCTCATTAGTGTGTAGATCTGCAAGCATATTTACGTTGTTGGTTTGTCTTATTTTATCGAAAACCTTTGTGTAGTCAATAAATACAGGTTTAGATCTGTGTTTACTTCTGTTAAACGCTAAATTAATGTTCTTAGCGTATACACAGCATTTACTGTAGACTTGCCTTTTGCAAACCCACACTTTTCTTCTCATATTTCGGGTTGTATTTTCTTGCTAACTCTTTACATGATGATTCTTAGCAAAATTTCATGATGTGGCTCATTAAACTAATTGTTCGATGTTGATCACATTCCAAGGCTCCCAATTCCTTCGGGATTGCAATAAATGTAGAATTATACAATTCAGGAGGTATATCTCCTTATCATATACATGTATTGTGATCAGCACTATGGTGACCTGGTCGATTCCATATTCGTCTAAGGCATTGTTAATTTATATTGTGATGTTATCTGGACCAGAGATCTTGCCAGTTTTCATATGTGTAAGAGCATTCTGAACTTCCATCTTTAAAATTGCTGATCCTTCATTATTATTCCTAAGATCATAGTGTTCTTCTCTGTTATCATCATAAAATTCACATAATTTGACCACGCATGTACAATACGATATATTTTCTGTTATGATTTTGTCATCTCTTGATTTTAGACATTAATAAAGACGTTCTGAAAGCAGATACAGAAATTCAAGAACAACACAGAATATCTGTGAAAAAATAGGTCTAATACAATGTGTTAAATACAGAGTGTAAATGAACAATGGGAAATGTTAAGAGATTTCATTAATCAAATAGGCAAATAAGTACTACCAATAACCTACGAAAAACTGAATGACTGAAGAACTCTTAATGATAATGGATATAACAAAATAGAGTAAAATGGACAAACCAGAGTATGATAAGATCAATAAAGAAATACGAGATAAATATCAAGAGGCAAAAGACAGTTTGTTAAACGAGCAGTGCAAGACAAAACATGTTGAATTAAATTCTATTAAAGATACCACCCAAAAAAATATGCACAGGCAAATCAGTGTGCTCACAGGAAGAAACATAAAATTAAATATGGGTGTTAACAACCAGAAACAGGAAAGTAGGAAGAATCTATAATATAGAGGTGGAATGAGTATATACGAGAATTATACACTAAAGGGAAGAATTAACAGAAACAAGGTAACTTAGCAGATCCACCTACTCTAAAAGAAGAAGTCGCTGAGGTCAAAGATACGAAGAAAGGAAAATTACCTGGGCCAGATGAAATCACAATAGAAGAATTTGAAGTACTGAGAGAATTTGGAGTAGATATATTAATCACAATCTTTAATGATATTTACGTCAGTTGATATTTACCAAAACAGGATTAGGATCGGCTCTCAGGAGGGGTGAAAAGTGAAAATTAGTAGCCTGCCGATGACCCGCAGACTACACAAGTCAATCCCACCTCCACGTGGTGTAGACCGGGAAACCATGACAGCGAGGTCATGGGCAAACTGGGCTATGGCTCGCCAGGATACACAGACTCCCCTTGGTCAGAATTTGTTCGTCATACACCTGCGACTGGCCAAGCATAAACATGCATCTAGAAGAACATCCCCTGAATCAAGTAAAGAGTTTCAAGTACTTAGAGAGTATAATATCATCAAATAGCAAATCAGAAGACAGGATTGAAAATAGATGCAATAAGGCAGACCAACGCACTGGACAAATGGCACCAATACTAAAGAACAAACATGTGTCAATAGCGACACAAACAGCACTATGCAACACAATCTTCCTACCAACTCTATGCTACCAATGCCAAATCTGGACAATTTCAGAAAAAGAGAAAAGGAAAACCACAACAGAAATGAAATTCTTGAGAAGAATACTCAATGTATTAAAAAAGATATATGATAGCTTTTATCTATACATATTTATATATAGATAAAAAGGAATAATGATAATTGACATTACTGTGCGAATATATGTATATTTCAACTTGAAGGATTTATCTAGTTAATTCACGTAAGTTGTGTGATTTCTGCAGTATGTACCTGAGGAGATGCAGCGAAATATGCCAGGCAATAAATCGTGCAATCTATTGTTTGTGTCTTCGTTATTCAAATTCACTTCGGGAAAACATTGTTTTGTATGAAAAAGAGAGAAAATTAGAAATGAAGTACAGCGCTAATTTTATCAGAAAAAAGAAAGTTACATGTCTTGGCCATACAACTAGATTACCAACTAACAGTATACCTTAACAAGCATTGATATACAGACCAGATGGAAGCAGAGGAAGAGGCCATGGGATCCTCGATAAATTAAACCCATACACGGGCACTCTCTCACTGTTTAAGCTTCACCTCGACACCGCAAGGTACAATAGGAACCTGATGAGATGACATGAGATGATATTTACCAAGTGATAAGCTTAAATATGTATTTATAGTTATACCCAAAAGACCAGGAGCAATTGAACGCAAAAATTTTCGTACAATTAACCTAACTAACCATGCTACTAAGCTTCTACTCAAAATAACATGAGAAGAACAAGAAAGAAAATAGAAATAACAATTGGTGATGAACAGTATGACTTTGTGGAAGGGAAGATTACAAACAAATGCAATATATATGTAATAGCGCCAAATCTGAGTATTTTTTAAATTTTGGGTTGTTTGAGAAAATAAAATGGAAACTTCCCGGGAACAGAGGGAATGTCAAGGACTACCTAGGGAAATCCCCACTGCTGCAGGCCGCTAAGCTAGCAGACGCGGGAATTATGAAGGAAGTCTTTAAAATGATGCATGGACTGGCAGCTGTCTTGTCAAAGCAGAGACAACGGCCATACTCCTCTAGACATGGCTTCCATGCATGGCAGTGTTGAGAACCTGTCATTTTACTGGCGAGACTGAGCACCTAGGATCTGAATATAGAAGGCAGGCACAACTTGACCCCACTGCTGTGCAGCTTAAATTCAACAATGTATTCCACAACAGTAACAGCACACTGGACAGTAACCTTCTTCACGATTAGTATAGCCATATTGCTGTCATGGAACTACTTTTGTCTTCAGGCGCAATTGTATCAAACAGCATCACCCTTCATTTACTCAAGGGAAATCCCGCAGCGGGATGTACCTGGCGCTGGAAATAGTTCATTTGTTTGAGCTGAGAAAACGGCTGCATAATTTTAAATAGGGAGACTTTATACACAGAGCCCATTATTCATAGATTGGGCTGGTCACGTGAGGTCACTCAGCGTTATTCTCAGTGCGACAAATCCACGGTATCACTGCGATACACAATATGGGCACGCTTACGAATATTGGCTCCAAATTCTAACCCTAACCCTAACACTAACTCTCAGATGTATATTGTAGTTCGTAATGTTTAATAATTTTTAATTAACAAAACAATTATTAAAAAATGAAAACAAAAATATAGGCCGGCGGTGAATCGAACCTTGATCTCCCGCACGACAGGCGGAGATGCTAACCACTGTACTACATAGCCATGATAAATAGTGTACAAACATTAATAATATAGTCAAACACATGTCCCGATGACGTCATCGTATGTCACGTGACCATGAGAATCTGTGAATAATGCGGAGTCATTATTCCCAGCGCTCTGGGTATAATAACTTCAAATATTAAGCACAACCCACTACTGGCAACGCCGATCGCATTCCGGTATGAACCTAAGGCCTATCCACGTCAATATAGAAGCGCTAGACTCGAGTTTCGCCCTCGTTTGAGCTCGTCAGTAGTGCATATCCCTGACCGGATCCGGAAACAGTCCCGGATCACGCGTGTGAAGCGGGTGTGTGCCGCGTGGTTCCAACGGAAAGTAGATTTTAGATGTGGCAGTTGGACTTCGGAACCAACAACAATATATCCTGCCCTACCACAGGGATCACCATTATCTCCGGTACTGTTCAACGCCTACACAGTGAGAAGCACCAGTGAGCAGATCACTGGACCTGGCAGGATATTGGCATATGCCGATGGTGTTTTAGTGTATCGTCAGGGTAAGGATAGAGAGCAGGTTGCTGTGGAACTACAAACCGAACTCAATCGCATATGCACTTGGTGTGAAGAAGCTGAGGCAATGGTCAACCCAACAAAGCCAACAGTGACTTGGTTCTCGTTGAATAATCATATTGTCAACACTCCAACCCCAACTGTAAAGTTGTAATCAGAGACGGTGGAAAGAACGCAGGCAATGAATTACCTGGGGATACGGTTTGATCGAAGCCTTGCTTATAATGAGTAGTATAGTAACGTGGAAAGGATATTGTTTTTTGCGGCGCACATCGCTTTTGCGCCGCAAAGGGCGATAACTCCGGGTTTTTGAAAAAAGTAGGAGTGGTCCGAGTAGGTGTGGGAAGTGACTCATCGGAGTGGGTGTGGTCACTTGGTGTAAGTCTAACATTTAACCTGCAACACTCACAATAACAAACAAGTCAAGTAAGGTATATACTGTTTATTTTTTATTAAACCATGTATAGACAAACAATACAATGCATATTAAATAAGTAGCGGCATAGTTGACACATTATCATTTTGTGTCTGTCTTTTTATATACAGATATGACAGCGAATCGCGATGTTGCTGATACGTATACACACCAGAGTCTTGTGTCTTGAAGCCTATATTGGTTCCCCCACTTGGTGTTTGGGTGTTGAGTACTTCCAAAAAAGTGTCCTTGTTTAGATGAGTGTTGTAGTTTTTGGTCAGACCTTTGGTACTGATTTTATCATAATCTCCGACACAAATATACGTCTTACTACACAGTGACACCATCCCCTCCCCTTCGTATTCTAGTTTAAAAAGACCAGGGGTTCTCTTTTCATAGGCTTTGATATCCACACAGTCCTGACAGCTAGTAGTTTTATGAACAGGGCAGGTTTCAGACGGGAACCACTGATTGTAGACTCTGTCATATTCTTCTCGTAGGTGTGGTCTAACTACTTCAGAGAGTGAGTCGGCGCTAAGGGCCAAATATAGAGAGTCAGTGTCCATTTCAGTTAGTTGATAGTCGTCTTTAGAGATAAATTTGTCAAGAAAGTCATAATAAAAAGCTAACATGCGCAACTTGGCATACTGATAAACGAAAAAACCTATTTGTAGAGGTAGATCCCAGACTGTTTTCTTCTTTAGTGTTTCTACTTCGAATAGATCATCTGTAATACCAGTCATGCTTTTGAACCTGGGGTTATTGAGTACTTTGGTAGTGTCTTTTCCCTGACAGTAGGAGACATCGGTATGTTTGGCTTTATTAGTTAACGTTTTGCCGTAAGCGGCGTTACCTAACAATTTCATCGTGTCGGCTGTAATACTCTCGGCCGGATTTTTGTCCCCTTGGCGACGGGCATTAGACACTGTTTCCCCAAATTGTTTAAAACAACTAACCGGTCGATACTCTATTGTCTGGTAGATGTGTGTAACCACCAACCCATGGGCTAGATACCACTTTAAAAGAGGGGTGGCTAATAATATTTTCTTCCCGAAATAACTACCAATCAAAGTCCGTCGTGGGGTACTCAGTAGTTTATTTTTTATGGCGTATTCTTTCATAAACTCCCCAATGTCGTCTCTCGACACTTCCGTGTTCTTAAAAATAGGGGGCATTTCGGCAAAGGACTCTTGTAAATCAACCGGGGTCTCTATATCGCATTCAACCAACCCGAAAAAAGTGTCACTTTTTACAGCCTCGATTATCTGGTTTTCACTCAACGATCCCCAAGGAAGCTCTGACGGTGGAAATGTTTCCCGCAAGAAACACTTGATTGTGTATTTGATCTCTTTAATCTCTGCCACTCACACTCCCAAATAACCTTAACTGTCACTCCAACAGTTTTTTCTAGATACTCGTGAATGTCACAAGTATTCTGGTATAGTTCATCTAGTGGTTTCTTATTAACGGGATTAATAGTTTTCCCAGCAGTTAGACGGCAAGATGGGTGCCCATGGAACAAACACCCATGGAATTGGTAAGCTGTATTATTCTTTTTATCCCACCCATCTACTCGAATATGTCGATCGCCGAGTTGCATCTCATGACTATTGAATTGGGTTTTTAAATGTATGTTGTTATTGTGTGACACCCAACTTAACCACTCTCGACACTGACGTGTGTATTTGTGTAATCTATGTGCTCTAAAACCATCCTCGCGGCTTCGATATATGGGGAAGTCTGTTGGCATATCTTTCATAAGAGACCAAAGGTATAAGGCAATTCGCATCAAACCCTTTAATACTTTTTACCAGCTTATTACCCCTGATACGGGTCTCATTGGCTTCGTGGTAACGATGAAAAATGATACTCGGCCCACCCACTATATTGTCTCGTAACAACTTGTGCAACTTCTCCTCCTTCTTCGAACACAAAACAAAAGAAACATCTTTATTCATGGTGTTGAATAGGTACTGTAGAGTAATACCGGGGACTGAGATGGCCTGCTTACACATGTCTATATTTAACTCTGCATAAAAGGCTACTTGTTTGTCCAGGGCTTTTAGAAAGGGGGACACGTCTTTGATGTTGTACCAAATTAAAAATCCCGCAAGGTACTCATCTTATTGTCGGTCCAGGCTTTCTGACAAACGGTGTATTCTGCTTCGGAAATGTTACGGTTTCTAACTGTTGAGAAAAAGGCCGCATGTGGTGGTAGGGCTGTCTCATTTAACTTTCCCAGATCGGTCAGATACTCGTATGAAAAAACCCTTTTGTCTCTTCTATACCAAAGAGGCCAGATATTGAGCGTAAGCTTACCCCTGGGACCAGAAAGTTGGAGACGTCAAGGAATTTCAGTCTTTCTGTCGCTATGCACATAAAATTATTATTTCTTTTGACTATAAACTTAAATGGATTAGCCTCTCGATCAAGGAAATACTGTATCAAATAAGGTTTTATTAGGTTAATGTCATATTTTCCGCTATTCAGTCCAAACAGAGGTAATTCTTTCAGAAAGGAGTCGAGCCTTTCACTTAATTTTGGGTGGTCACCTAATTGGGCAAAGGTTGACTCGAACTTTTTAAGTAACAACTCATACGACTTAGCAGATATTTCATGGAGATAGTCCATAATTTCATTTATGAGGACCTGTGGATCACCTGTGGTAATGAAACATTTAGGGGTGTCGAACCCAGGGACATTAGAGGCGACCGCACACGAGAGGGGGATGTGTCTGGCAATGAAGGTCGTCGACTTTGAGTCAGCTGGTAATTTTTCATTAGAGAAAAAAATTCCATGTCATAGCATGCTCTATATGGGAAAATAAAGTTTGCGTCCACGTCAAACCCGTGTTCACATAGCAATTCCAAGATGGATTCAGTCGGGCGATAAATCCCACCTTTATATGTTTCGATAGTGGCTACGCCTTTACACGTAAGTTCGTGACGTGTCAGTCGCCAATACATCTTAAACAACTTGCCGCATTTCCCACAGGAAAAACACCGAGCGGCCCTATTAATATCAACAATATACATGAAATGGTTTTCATGTAGAAGAAGATTCAGTATATCTGGATGTGTACTAGTACTTCTGATTTTCGGAACTAGATGTTCCTCCTCTGTAAAGGCAAACACATTGATTTGTATTTTAAAACATTCTTCCAGGGCAGGTAAATCTACTAAATTGACCCCGGTAAAATCCTTGTGAGATTTCAAACCTTTATATCGCACCCATTCTTTGAACAATGTTCGTGTGTTTTTTCTAATCGCCCTAACAGACCCTGTTCTAAAAACACCCAAGGCGCGGAAAAAGCACCTATTATCATTATAAACTCTACCATTTTTGTCGAGGTGAAGTGTATTAATAAAATTGTTGTGTTTGATAAAGTCGGGAATATTAGTCATACACCAACCAATAGGGAACTCTACCAACTTGTAAACGTAAAAGGTGATACTGGGAATTGTTTCAACATAGTATTTTGTCTCTGGTCGAGTTAGTGTCGCTGAATTGACCAAGTCAACAGTGTTTAGCTTGGTTACAAACGCATCGAAATCAGATCTATTGTTCACTAAAAATGGTAAAGTAAACAACGAAGAGTTATTTGGACTGGCATGGTAGAACCGTAGGGCTTGTGTCTCTCGATGTCTCAAGACTTTGTGCAAACTGGGGATTATTTTGAAGCAGAGTTTTGAACATTAAAAAGCGGGAATAAACGAGAACTCCAATCTGTCGTCAGATCACTTTCTGGTCGATTAAAAAATGTCCATTCACACAGATACCGACCGTGTCGTGTATGTGATCTAATCGTGTCCCAATGGTCATTATATACAACCCTAACATCTGGGGGTAATTTCTGCAATGAAAGATATCCACTAGTTGTTGATGTGTTAACACCAGAGGCCAGCCTGGGCTTCTGCAGCCATGGCACGTAGTTGATCAGATGTCGACAAGGTATCTGTTGATGTATGATGCGTCACTTGCTGTGGTACCAGATGATAGCTGAACATCTGTTGACAAGGCACTTGCTGTTGATGCGTTAACACCAGAGGTTGTTGGTGATGCGTCACTCGGTGATGTATTAAACGATAACTGAGTCTTGTTAGTAGGTAAAACATAATCACCCGCAGCACTCGACAAAATACTGGATGGTGTTTGCTTCGTCATGGTAGTTGATGGTATTTCAGTTTCTATAACTGACGACACTCTATCATTCGATGGTTGTTGTTTAGTTGACTTCCGGCGTTTACCAGTAGATTGTTCATCTGTGGTTGGGTCTCGTCCCCGCTTGCGGCTTGTGGTGTGTTGATTATTAGCAGACATGCGGTTAGATGATGGTTGAGTGGTCGACACGTTACTGAATAGTACTTCATGTTTAGTCTTTATGTGTCTTTGTATAATATCTTTCCTGGTATACATACGTTCGCATAAATCACAAGTAAACTGTTCTGTCATATGACAACTCGCAACATGTCGACGCAGATCAGCAGGTCGTGTGACAGTTTTATTACACAGAGTACACATATGTTTCTGTATAGCTGACATTCTCGATACACCACCGGATAAATAGGCCGAAGTATTTGTGAATGTTATTCAGGCATACAAGACAGCTTGTAAGACGAAAAATCTTTTAGATGTGTTGATTTGTAAACATGTGTCGTTGTTGAGTCTGTTGTAAGACAATATGGCAACTGATCAAACATGTATGTGAGAATATCACAGATGAATTATTTCTGATGCAATTGTGGTCGGTTAATAATGTTAATGTCCTTGGCAGATATTTAAGTAAGAACTCCTTGTACAATAGTGATGAACAAATTGTAACCAGTTTCATACAAGTAGCTTTTCTGTATCAGAAGACACGATTGTTAAAGTCCATTGAATTTAATATCCGTTGAATAAAAAAACATCCTTCTTCGTTGACTGCGAAAATGAGAAAAGACTTGGCCTTCGTTTCGTCACTGCTTTTGATACTGTCTGCGTGAGAGAGGTGTATATCTGAAATGAACAACGTTCTGTCAATAAGAATCAACCAATCAGAACACAGATAAATAACTGACATAAAATCACAAATGTCATTTCACCCTTAGAGATCAACGTTCTATCTGCCTGACATTATGAATCAACCAATCAGAGAACAGATAAGAAATTAACACCAAATCACAAATGTCATATCTCCTGTAGTGACCAACGTTCTATCTGAGGGACATTATGAATCAACCAATCAGAGAACAGATAAGAAATTAACACCAAATCACAAATGTCATATCTCCTGTAATGACCAACGTTCTATCTGCCTGACATTTGAATCAACCAATCAGAGAACAGATAAGAAATTAACACCAAATCACAAATGTCATATCTCCTGTAGTTACCAACGTTCTATATGAGGGACATTTTGAATCAACCAATCAGAGAACAGATAAATACATAAAAAATCACAAATGTAATGTCCGAGATGTATGTCATGTGATCGGAAGCCACGCCCACTTTGGTCGTTTGTGTCCATTACCAACGTCTTCCAGATGTATCTTTATGTCTGCAACCCGAAGCAACGCCACCTTTGACCGGGTGTAACCCACTTTAAATATGACCGACTGTACACCGTTACACAGACCTATGAAGAGTCATACATCTCTACCACATCGTCAATGGTATGACATTATTTAAACCACACAGATAGCACTAACCGCCATTATAATATACCATTGGTTACTTTGCAATAGCTATATATCGAAAAGTCCCAAGTCGGCTTCTCAAATATGTATCAAAGTTGATGGTGGACCTTCTACCACGTGGCACTATTTTCACTTTACACAGTAAACATAAACTATTTTAGTAGTTTAAGTTTGTTTTAAATGAAACCGGAAGTACCCTCACCCGCGAAATTTGAAAATTCATTATCTTAAACCTTGTTGCGACCCCACAGAAGTCTATATAAGAAAGCTTTGCAGTTTCCTGGTTGATCCAGAAATCTAAATGTGTACACACATCCCTTACTACTACCATTCAGTAACATGTCGTTTGCAGAGCCTCGTTCCCTTAACAACCACCCCGAAAACATTCATGATCACAACCAAGATGTCCCGTGTCCAATACACCCATCTGGAGATCATCCATCTTCTTTTAGGCCTTCTCTTCCCACGTATATACCTCTCCATTATTGTTCTCTCCAAACTTTCATGACGTTTCAAGTGACCAAAATACCAATTTTCTTTGATCGTCTTTAAAAATCAACCATCTTCAATATTCTTGAAGTATAGATGCGTTTGTTCTTTTTACCCAAGATATTCTTAGAACCCGTCTATATAACATTTCGCTTGTTTAGTAAGTGTCCACGTCTCACAGGCGTAAGTTGAATACTCTTAAAGACCTAATTTTTGTAGTTCTGTCTGTCCCACTCTATAATTTATTAAGTTGTTTTGGTCTTTGAAGAGCAACTGACAGTCATCGTTTAATTTCTTTCATTGTGTCACCGTTGTTCGCAACCAAGATATTCGAAAGTTTCCACCACCTGGTTGTTATGGCTTTCTTGGCAAAGTTTGCCGAAAGCAGTTTGCCATTACTTTCCTTCTGGACAGTGACTGTTTTAATCTGTGACCACACTGATGATCTATCACCGCAGATTACAGACCATAACCAACAACAATATGTCGGGTGTTGTTACACTTCATCCACCTGGTTCCATGGCTTCACGTAGCCCTGATTGGGCTAAAGGGGTACTCCACCCAAGAGTGTCCCATAGACTAACAGAAGAAAGGAGGATACCCCACAAACCGGACTAATTACCATACACAAGTAAAATTTATGTCAATCTCTCAGAATGATATCTCACACACAGACACATACACATACCAACAACAACAACAACAACACACACACACACACACACACACACACACACACCACCACCACCACCACCACCCCCACCACCACCAACAACAACAACAACAACAACACACACACACACCACCACCACCAACAACAACATCAACAACACACACACAGAGACATATAGGCGGACACGCAGTCGTAGATACCAGTATATCCATATAGAGAAACAGACACCCAACGACAAATAACCATATACACGCCTACACACAGACAGCCAGACATACAGACACACACACAGACATTTAGATAGACAGACATACAGATAGACAGACACGCTTTCAGTCATAAGCACAAACACTAACACACACCATTAACAAGCTCTCACACAAATAGAGACAGCAAACATGAAAACACGACCCGAAAGTTCCCCATCACAACATTACATTCTTACTTTTCAATCCTTGTGGTCAGAATATGGTGAATTTAGATTTATTCCAATGAGATCATTTTGATTATTATGTAAGTGGTTACACATCTATTCACCCATCATATCACTAAGCGTGAGAGATCATTTTCTGCCATTTCACTCGATCATTAGAGTCGTGGATCAGCTCTGGTCTCGACCATACCACGCCATCCAGGTATTTACTTCTCGGTATTCCCCTTGTTCTGTTCCCCTCGATCTTACCAGTTGTTACCATGTTTAATTCTTTCTCATAAAATACCCAACATATTTTGTCTACGTCCAATTTCTCTAATCTATTTACTGTTTTCATTTGTTTCTTGTAGGACCTGGTTATTTTCTGCCCGTGGTATCTTTTTCTCCACATTTCCACACCCATCCGATGTTTTTCAGCTTGTTCGTTGTCCACGCTACACATCGATACAAAAGTAACACTATGTAGCACTTTAACACGCTTTTTTTTTCTCGTTGGAAATGACATCTTTTTATTGGTCAGTATAGTTTTTCAATCTTGCTAAAGGCCACATTTTCTGTGACGATTCTTCTCGTAATCTCTTCAATACATTTCCAATCAGATATTATGACTGTTCCGAGATAATTGTACCTCGTTTAAGAATACGCCTATTTACTTGTGGTGTTTACTTTTTCCTAGTGGTGACAATAATCTGTGTCTTTTTAGTTCTAATCCTAGTTGTTCGCAACAACTGCATGTACTAAATTTTGCGGTCCTGTTCATTGACTGCAATCAACTGCATATCTATTGTTATTGATGTTACGTCCTTCAATGATGAGTCTTTTCATATCTTCTATATTTCTGGTGTACAGGGAAAAACATTACACATCCCTGTCCTATCTTAATAGGTTGATATGTACCTATTTCCTTATCAATCCTTATGACAGTTTTGTTTCCAATATATGTTTTTTTTTTTTACAAGTTTAAGGTCTTTCCCAGTAATTTGTAGATCTACAATCATCTAATTTGTTGACATGTCTTGCACTATTGAAGCCTTATCCACGTGATAACATTCCACACCTGTTTTAGGGTTTTAAAACTTTTACTGAGTGTTAAAAGCATTGTGTTTGCATTGTTCGTGTGTTTACAGACCGTTGCATGGATGTTGACTTTATGGGTGAATTTACATTCTGTACCTTTGAAATGTAGGTAACGAAATACTGCAAATCAATTAAAAGGGAAATAAAGCAAGTAAAAAACAGATAAAGTACGACAGAACTTGTGGCGCCCGACCTCTCGCTTTCCCCCGCACGCGCGCGCATGCCTAGGCGAAGTTATCATATGAGAACCAGAAAGAACCCACGAATACTAATCGGAACCTATAACCCAATTTAATGACACAGTATTGGGGGTAGATAATGCAACGGATCTACAATTGTTGGACAATATAGTAACACGGAGTGCTCTATCAAGAAAATAGTAATAATGGTAATATCAAAGAAAGTAAATAAATGTTGTGCATATCCTTTACAGGACATCGCTGTCAACATCTTTCACCCGATTGTTGATTTCTTGGCCAGATTACGATCAGTAGTTTGCCTCTGAACGGCCGGCTCATATACCCCCATAAGTTACCGACGCGATTCGAACCAGTGCTGATTCTCGCAGTCGTCACGTTACTTACGAGAGTATACGAGATTACGGAGAAAAGTCGTGTAACCTCTAGGCCAGGATCAAAGAAAGTGTCAAAATGTGACATAGAAACATGCTGAACCAAGTGGATAAATTACCTAGAGGCAATTATCAGATGGATGATGTACAACAAAAATTAATTAACAGAATAGGACAAACAAAATTTCAGAAAATGAAAAAGTAATGTAAGAGAGTGGTATTTAGAACTATTTTTGGTGTATGACAACAAATGTTGTAATGAACAAAATTAAGAAAAAATTAGAAGCAGATGTGGTTTGTAAGGTGAATTCCCTGTCTGAGTAACTAACAATTAGAAAAGAAACAACTGTCTTTAGTCGTGTACGAGACGCATGAACATCGCGACAACTGGAAAGATCGAGGGGAAGAGTGGCAGACTAAGACTAGAAATTATGGTAGTGGCATGCCAGCAAAGTTGATTTCAGAACACCAAAGACAGTGGTATGAATCCCTACACCATTTGATGATGAATGCATCACACGTGTTCTGATGTGTTCCTTTGTAAAAGGTAAATTTAAAAGACAGATATGTGCGGCGTGTCGGCCACGCAAAAGAAACGAGAGAATGTACGAATGTGGCTTTGTACAGGGTGAAAAGAAAAGTTTTTGTTCTTATAACCATTAGTTCTGCTTACACTCAAAACATGGCAAAATTTAGATTTATTCTGATGATATCAAGATTATATCTGATTATCGTGTTAGTAAAACACTTACACTTCACTGCGAGCCTCAGTTTGGCTGGGCTGGCGAATGATATTAACACCGCAGTGTTACCGGTGTTTTGTTAACAAGCGCAGACATCCGAGAAAACTTGTCAACAAGTTCCCCCGAGAAACCCCGCTACGGAACGAAATTAACATAAAGTGTGCAACATGCTGAGTTTATAATATCAATATCTCTTGGTATATTTCACAAACCAACATCAATATTGGTGTTTTATATCAACGAAATCGTAATATTTCATTTCATTATAAGTTTTAATACTTTTGACCTATAAAAAGTTATTTTATTACGCATTTAAGGCGTCATACGAGGCGTACTTGTTCCGATTGTGCATACATAAATAAATTTTAAAAATATATATGTATGCTTTATTATGCTATAATACCTTTTAAAATACTTAAAACTTAATATTGTTTAATATTACAAAGTTCATTTTTCTGATAGTTGCGTCATTTTGTCTATATCTGATTTTCCCCGAGCTGGCATAGCACAGTTTTACATATCATAATAAATCATTTATTCTGTTACTTTTTATACAACCGAAAACAATACTTTATTGGTGTTTAAACATAATGAGGGAGTATTTCATATACTTGTCTAACCCGTATATGTTTATACATCTGTTCTAGAAATATGTTTTGTCAATAGTTGTACTTCTTTTGTTTCGTGTTTACCAGCTCCGACATCGCTCGCAGTTGCAAGGTTGCTGTTGTACTTTTGGGTCGTTATCACCGTTACCAGAATTGTTAGTGTAGTTGATAGAGCAATCGACACAGGTCCGGGCGAAGGTGGTTCGACCCTCAAAATGAGAATTTTTTTTTTTTATTTTTTTTTTTTTTTAAATATAATTTTGTTCGCAAGCGTTAAACCGCTGTTCATCAAAATACCATACCGTTGTCTACTTTTGTTTATTTATTTTCTTTTTGGTAACTCTTTCGTTTACGCACAACTAAGAAGATAGACACTTTGTAACGCCGAAAAAAGAATACACTATGTTTCATGCCGGTAACCGCTCTGGGTCTATCATTGACATTATCATGTGTCTATTCTTCTTCTTCTTTTGTTAGTTTGAAATATGACTATAATTGTGATATTGTCTCTTGTATAAATTTAACGATGTTTGTCGATAAGTCTTATCAGTCAGCTATATCAGTTTGTAACGAAAACACATAACAAAACACTACCACCCATGTTAGTAATTGTTACATAAATTAGATGGGGTTTGTGTGTGTGTGTGTGTGTGTATGTGTGTGTGTGTGTGGAAGTAATTCTTCAGTCACCGTGTGCCATGTCGCTGGGCGTGACCAAACGTGGTACATTTTACCATGTTGATAAGTTTAATAAAACAGAGTACCACACGCAAACCTGTCAATCAGATGTATAGTTGGGTTGAGTTGCAAATACATTAAAGTATTTCTTGCGGGAAACATTTCTACCGTCAGAGCTTCCTTGGGGCTCGTTGAGTGAAAACCAGATCATCGAGGGTGTAAAAAGTGATACATTTTTCGGGTTGGTTGAATGCGATATAGAGACCCCGACTGATTTACAAGAGACCTTTGCCGAAATGCCCCCTATTTTTAAGAACACGGAAGTGTCGAGAGACGATATTGGGGAGTTTATGAAAGAATACGCCACAAAATAATAAACTACTGACTACCCCACGACGGACATTGATTGGTAGTTATTTCGGGAAGAAGATTTTTTTAGCCACCCCTCTCTTAAAGTGGTATCTAGCCCATGGGTTGGTAGTTACATACATCTACCAGACAATAGAATATCGACCGGTTAGATGTTTTAAACAATTTGGGGAAACAGTGTCTAATGCCCGCCGCCAAGGGGACAAAAATCCTGCTGAGTCTATTACAGCCGACACTATGAAGTTGTTAGGTAATGCCGCTTGCGGCAAAACGTTAACTTATAAAATCAAACATACCGACGTCTCCTACTGTCAGGGAAAAGACACGACCAAAGTACTCAATAACCCCAGATTTAAAAGCATGACTGGTATTACAGCTGATCTCTTCGAAGTAGAAACGTTAAAAAAGAAAACGGTGTGGGATCTACCTCTACAAATAGGTTTTTTCGTTTATCATTATGCCAAGTTGCGCATGTTAGCTTTTTATTATGACTTTCTTGACAAATTTATCTCTAAAGACGACTACCAACTAACCGAAATGGACACTGACTCTCTATATTTGGCCCTTAGCGCCGACTCACTCTCTGAAGTAGTTAGACCTCACCTACGATAAGACTATGACAGAGTCTACAATCAGTGGTTTCCGTCTGAAACCTGCCCTGTTCATAAAACTACTAGCTGTCAGGACTGTGTGGATATCATAGCCTATGAAAAGAGATTCCCTGGTCTTTTTAAACTAGAATACGTAGGGGAGGGGATGGTGTCACTGTGTAGTAAGACGTATATTTGTGTCGGAGATTATAATAAAATCAGTACCAAAGGTCTGACCAAAAACCACAACACTCATCTAAACAAGGACACTTTTTTGGAAGTACTCAACACCCAAACACCAAGTAGGGGAACCAATATAGGCTTCAAAACACAAGACTCTGGTGTGTATACGTATCAGCAACATCGCGATTCGCTGTCATATCTGTATATAAAAAGACAGACATAAAATGATAATGTGCCAACTATGCCGCTACTTATTTAATATGCATTGCATTGTTTGTCTATACATGGTTTAATAAAAAAAAAAAAAAAATTATATACCTTACCTTTGAGTGTTGCATGTTAAATGTTGTACTTAAACCACGTGACCACACCCACTCCGATGAGTCATCTGAACACCTACTCGGACCACGCCTACTTTTTTCAAAATGAGTTATCGCCTTTTGCGGCGCAAAAGCGATGTGCGCCACAAAAAACAATATCCTTTCCACGTTACTATACTACTATAATGAGCACATAGACCAGGTTATAACAAAGGCCAAGCGGGGTTTGGCTGCAATGCCGGTGATGGCGGTAGCAAACTGTGAGCAGCGCCATCTATGTCTTCTGTACGAGGGACTGGTCATGTCTGTTTTTGAGTATGCAATGGCAATCCTGACTCTCAGCCGTAAGCAGATAGAAAGGATGGAAAGGATACAGAATGAAGCTATGCGCATTATTCTTGGATGTACAAGAGATACAGAGTTGCGATGCGCAACCATTGAAGGGAGAATACAAGTTTGCAGAGCACGCACCTACCGCAGAGTTAACGCAAACACACAACATCCACTGCATAGTGAGATTATGAAGGTGAAGGGCATCAGGTTAAACAGAGGACGGTCGTGGATGGGTCAAGCCGAAGACATTCTTCAACAGGTGTGTTCACTTGAGGACTTAGAACATGGCGAGGAGTGAGTACATGTGCCAACAGATTTCTGCACATCCTTTTCAGTTTGCATCCAACTAGATAGAAAATACAGACAAGAAATCCCGCTGCTGTGGAGGCTGAAATACAAGCGTTGATTAACGAGAATTCGCTAGACGGTGATGCTGTCATCTACACAGATGGGTCGGTTGTCCGACATGTGAGAAGCTCATGGGCCTTTACGGCTCGGGCCGGAGGAAGAATTGTGAAGGAGGTCTCTGGTGCTTTCACTGAAACCACAAGTAGCCTGACTATGAAAGTCATGGCAGTAAGTAAAGCAATAACATGGCTCTAGACACAGACATTCACTAGGGCATGTTTCTTTAGCGGACTCAATGAACATGATCAAGAGGATAGAGGAGGGGTCGATCCGAAGAAAATGGTTGCTGTGTCTGGAGCGGTCTCGGCTGGCAAAAATTAATTTCATCTTCGTGCCAGGGCATGCGGGAGTACAAGGAAATGAGCGGGCTGACAAGTTCGCAGGTGAGGCTACGGTGGAGGACTCGCCATGGACCTGGCTGACATTCTGAATACTCTACGAGAAGTTAGACTTTTGCGTGAACCAAGTGATGAATGTGAATCTACAACCTTGGCCAGACTGCGAGAACAGCAAATTAAAAGAGGGGTGGCCAAACAAGAACACTACGCAGGAAGCCAAAGAAGATTGATAAACCAACACAGAACGGACGTCGTTAGCCGCTACACGCTGCGAGATTTGCTGAGGAGGGGATCCGAGCACTTATGGACTGAATGGTTCGATGTGCAATGAGGACGATTTTTCGACTAACTAACTAACTAACCTACAAGGAGAGAAGTACTTTGTTTTAGCCAGCGAGGTGGGCTAGCCGTTAATGATTATGTGAGGAAGGTGAAATCTGCATGGGTGGGACTGGTGCAGTATGGTGTTGAGGAGAATGTTGACATTTTTTTGGAAAGCGTCACTCCTAGTGTTCGGGTGGAACCGGAGCTTAGGCGACCTGAAGAGAAGCTGCAGACGATTCAAGACGTTTACTGAGAACAGCGCAGCATGGTGAATCTGGCTGTGGCATTCTTCCAGGTTAAACAAGTTGCCGGGGAATCCATCATGGATGTTTCTCACCGAGGTTGAACCTCGTTTCATTAGGTACTAGAGGCACAGAGAAAGAGGGGCAGGGTTCTTTGGGACCCATGATGTACGATACATCAATAACTTTTGATACGGAGATGATACAGTCTTGATTGCAGACAATGAACAGGACCTGCAAAATGTAGTAGATGCGGTTGTTGCACACAGTGCACAACTAGGGTTAGAACTTGTAAGAAGTCACAAATTATGGTCGTCACTAGGAAGGAAGAAATACAACAATGGACATATTCTTAAACAAGTGAATCGGTTCAACTATCTCGGAACAGTCATAGAACCTATACTTTTATATGGATGCGAAGTGTGGACAATGAGTAGACAAGCTGAAAAAACATCCGATGGCTGTGGAAATGTGGTTTCTGACGAAAATGCAAAGAATACCATGGGCAACTAGAAAAACCAATGTACAAGTCCTCAAAGAAACAAATAAAGATCGTAAACTGATTAGAGACATTAGGCGTCAACAGTAAACATTGTTTGGGCATGTTATGAGAGGAAATGAACTGGATAACTTGGTGACAACTGGCAAGATCGAAAGGAGGAGACCAGAGGGAAGACCAATAATTCGATACCTGGATGGCTTGGCCACATGGCATGATCGAAACAGAAACACGGAGCTGATTCACGTCTCTGTTTATCGACTGAAATGGCAAAACATGACCGCCCACGCTTATCGGCATGCCACATGATAGATGGATCCTTAGAAACTGTTTCACAGCCCAGTTTTGTAATGGTCTCAGCGGGAGGATGGCAGAAGAGAGGATCTTGCAAGATCCCTCAGTGAAATTTCTCAGTGTTTGAGACCTGGCCATGCGATGGGCTGGGGCGACGCAAGATGTTGGTAAAACTACCAGAGGAAAGAGCTTCAAAATGGAAAATAACCATTAAAGTACACACATGAAACGTAAACAGGCCGAAAGAAAGAAAGAAAGAAAGAAAGAAAGAAAGAAAGAAAGAAAGAAAGAAAGAAAGAAAGAAAGAAAGCCAGACTGGTAAATAAATTTGATCTCAGGAGGAGAAATTAGCAGAGAGATCTTTAGAAGGACAGCAACAATGGAAGGACTGACATATATACATACATAGATACAGATGGACTAACGGACAAACAATCGTACAATCATTAATAAGTCATAGACAGAGGCATGCATACAGACACAAATGGACAAGCAAATAGACAGACTGTCACAGGAATACGGACACAGACGAATGGATCACAGACAATTAGATTCATAAAAGTACGGATGAACAGATAAAACTATAAATGGAGAGACACACGAACAAAAAGTAAGACAAATTTTCGGAACGTGAGACAGATAGACGCATAGAAAGACAAGTAACCGTACAGACGGACAAACACACGGGCAGGCCCTGGTTAGAGCGCTAGCCTGCCAAGAATAAGGGGAACTGCAGTAAAGCTTAAAAAAGGCAATGAATGAATCACACACAAAAAAACGAGAAGTATTTTGTGAGCTTTACTGGAACACGATTACATGAAACAAAATGGACGTTGCGGCCAAAGCCTTCGTCATCACAGAACAAAACAACATAAATAGACACAAAACTAATCGAAAAACACTACATGAAAATACAGAGGTTACTTATCTGAATCCTTGTCTTGGTTGAATGTTTCTTGGGCGCTAACAGTTTGACTGTTGTTTGCCCATCAAACTGTTAGCGACTAAGACACATTCAAACAAGACAAGCATTGAGATAAGTAACCTCTGTATTTTCATGTAGAGTTTTTCGATTAGTTTTGTGTCTGTGATGTTTTGTTCTGTGCTGACGAAGGCTTTGGCCGCAACGTCCACTTTTTTCATGTAATCGTGTTCTAGTAAAGCTCACAATCTATTTATCGTTTTTTTTTGTGTGTGTGATTCATTCATATCCTGCCAAGACAACTCTCCGGGTTCTACCCCAACCAATTCAAGATTAATTTGTCCGACTAGTATGGCTCTGTGGTCTATCCCTCCCAACAAACATTGTTAGACATGTTAAAGACGGTTCTGGGAATTGTCAAAGCAAGGAATTGACGAGGAATGGAACTGGCCAACACACTTCATAGCGTGTGGCCTAGAATATGTGAAAGCCTAATTCTTCACACCCCGACGACAATGTCCAGTTCCAGTTCCAGTTTTCAAAAACAAAAAATTCCAAATTCGTCCTCGTCTAACCTGCTTCATCAGCTGTGGTTATAATTGAGGTCCGTGGTTTTTGTGGGTTTATTAGCCCTAATTCTTGTCTTGTGAGTCCTCTCTCTGACTGGTTATGTATCGTTTGTGTCTGTGACGTCAGCAGGGGGTCAGTCGGCGGTTATCCTTTGTACTCGTTTGAGCTTGTGACTTTCTTTGTTTGTGTAGGCTCCTGGCTCGTCTGGCTGCAGTCCTTATAAGGACTTTTCGTTATCCCACTCCAGCTGGGGGATCGGTCGGCGGCTGTCCTTTGTTTCCACTTGTTTTCTTTGTTGGTGCAGGCTCCTGGCTTGATTGGCTGCAGTCCTTATAAGGACTTTTTATTTGGTGTTTTGTCTTCTCAATTGTGAAGTAACTGTAGAAGCTTTTCGATGTGATGTGCCTCCTTGCGCTTTCTTTCATTCGACTTCCCGCGTTTGAGTTGTTGTTGTCTTTTGATTGCTTCCTCCGAGCTCAGCCATGGGATGATTTCTCCGTCTTCAATGTCTGTTCTGGTGCTACCTTTATATTGTAAACTGTTGCCAAAACTTGGGAGGCAGGGGAAGACCTCGAGCGATCCATCTAGTTAAATCGGGTAAAGAGGCTTAGCAAATATTAAATGCAGCATATGAAGAAGAATTGAGTAGAGTTGAGTCAAGAACCGTCATTACAACACTTGATACATTCCTATGAACTCATCTTCAACAATGGGACGCAGAGGTGTTTACAAGACACCAGGGCCGGGTTATATACTGGCCAAGACCTATTGACTCGTCCTCGTCGAGCGTCCTAGAGAACAGGACCCTTCGGGGTCCTGGCTAAAGTCAGTAGTATCGCCGATTCTTCCGAAGTCGAAGAGTATCTGCCTGTACGGCGAGGAGCCACCAGTCTGCACACCAATAAGCCAGACATGGGACAATGGATACTCACGCAAACCTCAGGTCCTGTTTGACATCACACTGAATGTAGGATAACAGGATGCCTTCATCCGACATACAGAACTTCGCGTTGGAGCTCAAGCCAACGAAAACAAACAAGCAAGCATCTTCAACAATCAGCGAAGAGTGCCAATAATAATGGTACCGATTCCAATCTGATAATGTGTCCGTCTAGTCTTTGGAATACTGACTGTCGGCCATACCCGCTTGTCACTACCTGCGCATCACTCCTCCAGGCAATGATTGTGAAGTAGAAGAAGAAGTTTATATGCCGTAGATATCAATATGAAATGGAAACAAATAGGTATTTTAAATTCCTGCGAGAAAAAACGAACTAAACATTAACAATACGTTGCACATACCTTACAAGGAGATCCACGTGTCGCGAAATACAGGTGAAAAATCCGAAATCAGAAGCACTCAATAAATATAAAAATGAATAATAAAATAAGATAAAATACACACGAACGCATACAGTACGACACACAGACGTTTCGATTCTAAGAATCTTTGTCAATGACAACACAGATAGCTGACGACAAACAACGACAAAAACACAAACACACGACCTATCACTTATAGTGCACAACCTGATAATTCCATGTGGGGCAGAAAATGTGACTTGGCCAGCTGCGAAAACGCTTGTGGCGCAGAATTGAAAATGGGTTGCCAAAAAGGATTTGAGTAGCCAAAAATATGTGATCAGTCTGCTATGAAAACATAGAAATGTGGGGACAATTAAGTCTAGATATCGCGGGGGGGGGGGGGGGGGAACAGCCGTAGTGTAAACAATTGGGGAAGATGCCACAGTTATACTGTAGCGTCCACGACAGTATTAATTCCTGCCGGGTGGATGCATCCCAGATTGTTGATTAGCTGGCATTCAATTCTAAGTCTGACACAGCTATTTGAGAAGCAGGGTTTTAATGCGGTGACACATGCATCGTCGGCTCCATTGTGGTTGGTTGAATTGAAATGGTTGGGGACAGGTTTGTCAGCGCCCTGATTGATGTCTCTGAGGTGTTCTCTAAAACGATCCGCAAGACGTCTGCCCGTTTGGCCAATGTATTTCATGTCACATCGTTTGCAGATGATATCAAGTGACAACAAATGTGACTGTAGATTATGACAAATCATTTTCAATCTTATGTAATTTGCCTGTTGATATCAGATGAGAGTTTGTATCTTTCCTATCTCTAGACAGCAAGAACGAGACCCACAATCTAGAAATTAACATATAGTCTGTGTCTGGTATGAAACTGCATATACCTGTGCTGAAGGTAAGACTATATGTAGAAACAGAAACGAGAATACAGAAAGCAAACAACAGAAACTATCAAATAGGACTAATCTTAAAACATCCATATATCAACATACATACAGACAACGAAGCTGGTAGGCGCTTTATTGGTTCCAATGTTTTGTTACCATTGCCAGACATGGACAATCGTAGAAACGCATATGCTTAGAAGAAATGCAAAAGAAAAGCAACTTAAACACGACGAGACAGAGATGCAAATGAAAAACTGATAGCAAGTGTAATGATGCCACCTATTACTGACTTTATAGAACACAAAGCATTAAATGGTTAGGGTATTTAGTTAGAATAGGAACAAGATCAACTAGCGGCTAAATCGTTATTAAGTGAGAACATCCTGATACAAGGTCAAAAAGCGTTGGCTAGATGAAATAACGGAGGCATTAAAGAAATCAAGTATGACGTTTGTAGAAGCAAGCAACAAGACAATCGAAACAGAAAATTAATCCATCTCCTCTCTGCAACGCCCAGCGTACTTTGAACTTAATGATTATTACATTTAGTAACCATTTAACGATTTCACAAACATGCTACACATCCAAGTTAAAACAGACGAGGATTTATTACTTTCAATTTTATTTCATCAAACACATAGCAGCTGAGAAAATGAACACAACAAACTGTATTGTTTACATCATTTGTTTTAATAACTTTAATTAAAACAACAAAACAAAGAAATTCTCGTCTGTTCAGACATGATAAAAGCCGTGATATTTGACTAAGGCCAGTTTGTGCATTGAAGGTGGGTTATCTTGACAAGAATTGTTTTATTTACCAGAGACAGTATACTACCGTTGGTGGAGTATTCGGTTCTGAGTTATAGGTGTCTTAGTCATGAGATGTTTTAGCTACTGGTATCATTGACCTCTCGGTTAACTTGCATTTAAATACCTGTTGAATAACTTAGTAATGTTTACATCTGTTAACATATTAAGTGTTAAGTTGTGCATTTAAAGGCTGCTGAATTACCTATAAATAGCCTGCATCGTATAGATAGCTCCGCCCGTCTGGTATTATTCTTGTTGACTGCAATAAATACATAAAATCAAAACAATGTTTTCCGTATTCAGTTTAAACAATGAAGAGCCAGACAATAGTTTTTACAATTTATTGCCTGATATATTTCGCTGCATCTCGATGGTGTTTGATCTGTGAACTCTGCAGAGTGTACGTGACAAGATGTAAGCGAAATATGTCAGGCAAGCCAATCGTGCAATCTTTGTTTGTGTCTTCAATGTTCAAAAATAAACAAATACACATATATTCATACATATAGTTGCTATTCGTGCAAACACACTTATATAATTATCTTAAACGTAATTATGTGTGATCAACTCTCCTTCTCCGCGACCTTGGTCGACTCGGAACAGTTACCTATTCGACTTTACCAAATTCCTCTTCTGTTTATACACCCTCAGAACTGTCAGTATGAATAAGTCCAAAACTGCAGCAGAAACTTGAGCTTGTTGGTGTCTCCATAGAAATTGTTTCAAAATGGACCGGGTGCTGGCCAGTATAATTTTCTCTATTATGTGTAAGTACTACACTTCCACATCAAATATCTTGATGTCATTTAAACAGTCAGAAAATGACATGAAACAGATTATAATGTCTTCAGTTAATTACACCTGTATATACAGCTACTGTGCTCCACGCGGAGCTTTGCAGTTTGTTGCTTATACTCTGGGGTGGGGGTGGAGTGGGGGGGGGGGGAGGGTCAAACATAATTAAAGCCCCTTTTATGCGTCTACATGCGATATGGGCATATTGTGCTAAACTTGCACTTTTATAGACCAATCGACGCTCGGTTGGAGTTGTGATCTGTATCTACCGGCAGTCTTTACTTTCCAATACATTTCCAAGCACGAATTTGATTTTTGTGTGTGGATCTTAGAGCCCAGGTAAAGTTTGAAAACAACTGAATTGACAACTAAGCCAATCGACCACAAAACTGGCATTTACTGCCAATATAATACCTTACGGTGTATGACAGATGGGTCTTTGATCCTGAGGAATTAAGGCCGCCTGGCTAGTGCAGTCGCCGCGAACTGTGCAGGTTAGGATTTTCTTTTTGCCCCCGACAGAAAAAAATCCCACACTTTACCGAGGGATCGAACCCAGGTCTCCCGAATGAGAGTCCGGCGTTCTAGCCACTCGGCCAGCCGCTCCTGAACACATCAGCACAAAACAGCCAGGTGAGCGTCTGGCTCTTTCACTGCCAAGGGTGGTTGGATGGATGTAGCTGCTACAGTTGTTTAATGGATCTGTCACTCCCAAGGGTGGTTGGGTGGGCTTAACAACTAAAGTTGTATAATAGATCTGTCACTCCCAAGGGTGGATGGTTGGGTTTAACAGCTACATTTGTCTACTGGATCAGTCAATCCCAAGGGTGGTTGGGTGGATTTAACAGAATAAGTTGTATAATGGATCTGTCACGCCCAAGGGTGGTTGGTTGGGTTTAACAGCTAAATTTGTCTACTGGATCAGTCAATCCCAAGGGCGGTTGGTTGGGATTAGCAACTACAGTTGTCTACTGGATCAATCCCTCCCAAATGTGGTTGTTGGGTTTAGCAACTACAATTGCCTATTAGATCTGTCTCTTCCAAGGTTTGTTGGGTAGGCTTAGCAGCTACAACCTTCTACTAGATCTGTAACCCCCAAGGGTGGTTGGTTGCGTTTAGCAACTACAATTTTCTAATTGATCTGTCACTCCCAAGGATGATTGGGTGGATTTAGCAGCCACAGTTGACTGCTGGCTCTTTCACTCCCAAGGATTATTGGATGGATTTAGCAGCCACAGTTGACTGCTGGCTCTTTCACTCCCATGGATTTTTGGGTGGGTGTAGCAGCTACATTTGTCTACTCGATCCGTCACTCCCAAGGATGATTGTCTGGGTTTAGCAGCTACCATTGTCTACGGGATCTGTCACTCCCAAGGATGATTGGGTGGATTTAGCAGCCACAGTTGTCTGCTGGCTCTTTCACTCCCAAGGATGATTGGGTGGGTTTATCGGCTACAGTTGTCACTGGCTCTTTCACTCTCAAGGTAACCCTCCTTAGTTGCCTCTCACAACCTGCAAGGTAGGTTACCGTGTTACTAGCCGTACTTGCCTTATAGACAACGGCAACACACCGACGGAGCAGACATTACTAAAGTGATATTACCTTCGTTGTCAGGATTAGCAGCTAATGTGATGTTACATCTGTTGTCAGGTCTTAGTGTGATATGACTGAGCTAGCGTGTTCATTAGACGGTACTACCTGCTTTCTGTTGGCGCCGAATGTTAGGCGGCGTTCACCAAACCTGATACCACACTTTGTGCCTACGGCTTTAGGCGGAAAATGCAATTAGGAGAGTATAGCTTTTCCCTAGTGCGAGGAAATGCAACTAAAGACTAAATGTCATGGCAGGACATACCAGGCCCTGAACCTTGGTCGGCAACTGGTCTAGGATGGAAGCTCCTACAGGTGGACAATTAGAGCATAGCCTTGCTGATCCAACAGCTCTATCTTGTATTGTTCTAGACGTATTGGTGTTACCTTTCCTCCAGAGTAAACTTGAAAGACCGAGAGAGTGATTATACTGCATGGGCAAAATATGGTCTCTAAATTCAGCATAGGCTTTGTGTTATGGGGAGGTATAACTATAACTGCATTTTACAACCCACCGTCTGTCAAGACAGCAAGTTGCCAGTCGTTACATCCGAATGTTATTAGCAAGGATGGCATACTAACCTGTCTTCTTGGTCACCTGTTAATGAAAATATCAGAAAAATCTGCACCACCGTTTTTAATTAGCAAGCAAGAATGCATTTCGTCACTCCAATTATTGCAGAACATGTTCACCATTATACACAGCGCAGATTGTGTTGCGATTGTGTCTACCCTGCGTAGAACCATCATCAGAGAAGGCTCATTCAATGGCCAAGTAGATATCCAAGATCTACAACAGGTAGCAGCGAACCGCCAAGCATGGAGAGACAGGACTTCTGCCCTATGCGCCGCCTTAGGCTCAAGAGGAAAGACTAACTAACTAAGATTGTGTTGCTACAATCAAGACACTTTTATAATCTTTGAACTCTAACCAGCATCACACCGCAAAGACTGCCTCCAACTCCATTCTCAGACTAGATATCGTCGTTTCATATGACACAATCACCTTCACTAAAATAGGCCCGTAACATTTGCTATGAACCCCACCCACTTCCTTTGCGTATATACACAGAGCAATCCATGCGGACGATTACATGACATTGGTGTGAATTATCGTGACCCACTTTTTGCACCTTCTGTTCAGCACTGCCTGCTGGCCAGTCCCTGCACTACCTGCACAATGTGGTTATGACCCTGTACTTATGCGACATATCCTCTTGCTGGACGATAGACTAACAGAAAGAGGAAGTCATTATTCTTGGCCACCTGATGAGATAACCTAGACAAGAACAGAATGTAATAGCTTGAAAACTCTGTGGACAGACTGGCAAGGAAAGACAGCGTGAGAAAATATGACATGAAAGAGTGTCAAAACATTATTGGAAACATATTGTTAGAGATCACAAGGACATACTTGCTATTACCTGCTAGTTACCTCGATTATCTGTGTGTGTGTGTATATATATATATATATATATATATATATATATATATTATATATATATATATATATATATATATATATATATATATATGTAATTATGTATGTATTACTGGTGAGTGAATGTTTACCCAAGTATCGGCACTATCGATTGTGTTATTCAACGTATACACAAGCAATATTGCAAGCATTGAAGCACCATAGATTTGAAGGATACTGACATGTGCAGATGCTGTCCTTGCGTATAGACAGGGGAGAGACAGGATGCAAATAGTTCACGATTTCCATAGATAATAAACAAAGTGATCGACTGCTGTACATTGACTGATATTGACATTAATCAAGACAAAATGTTTGTGATACAGTGTTCACTGACAATAAGATTGTTAATGCTGACATTCCAAGTATTACAATAAATGGCAGAAACAGTACCAGAGAGGGTAAACAGAATGGGAATCATCTTCAACAGAAGCCTGTCATTCAGGGATCATGTGGACACAGCTGCAATGAGATCTAAGAAGGGACTCGGTGCGCTGAAGATCAAAACAGCAATGGACATGGACCAAAGCATATTGTTCATACACTATCAAAAGCTAATTCTCTCAGTAACTGATTATGGGTTGGGACTACTCACAGTGTCAACGAGTAGGCTGGTGAAACTAGAGTGGCATACATTCTGAAGCTATGCGGGTGATATGGAGATGCACAAGGGACAAGACAATAGTGTGTGTGTGTGCGGTACAACCTAGCGGTACCCACGATTGCACTCAGGCTCAGGTATTGCAGGCTACATCAATTCTCTGAATAGCTATAGACACGAAACACGACCGGCATGAAGCCATGAACGTAGTTATGGTCCACATGCATATCAGAGGAAATTCATAGCTAGCTCAGGCAGAGGAACACTGTGGTTGCTTGAGAACATTTGGAGAAGTGTGCATGCTTGAGAGCAATGGGAGAGGAGAGGAGTCGGACAGAATGCGAGTGGAAAGAAAAGTCAGACGTTTGCAGCGGCATAATGACATTGGTTCGGGAATAAAGGGATTGGCCTGAGGGCTGAACTGAAGGGGAAGTGCAAGAACTGATGCACAATAATTCGCGACCTGGCGGTGTGTTTCTTTGCACGGAAGGCTCTGTGCGAAGAGATGAAAGAATTGCCCGAGGGTTCGCGGTGAAGCTTGGTGGACAGTGTTTGGTGCAGGAGAGCCTGACGTATGATAACACAACATCTAGTCTCATAGTGGAGGAGGAGACAGTCACGGTGGCGTTTCACTAGTTGGAGGACAAAACAGCGCACGCATGTCGTGATTGTAACGGACTCGCATAATGTGATACGTAGGGTGACAACAGGCATGCTTCGGACAGAGTGACAGTCTTCTGCCATCTTCTAAAATAGGAATTAAAATATAACAACTGATGGTCAGTTATATTTACCAGTAGCACAGGCAGAGAATGAGTTAAAAGACAGCTGACTTAACAAAGATATTTCAGTGGGATGAAAACAACTCACGGATTCACGAAGTAGCAACGGCAAATAGCGACTCAAGTAGAGAAAGAATTCATTAGGCGTGGAGACAGCTGACTGGACACATCACCCAGCCTCTGCTAGACCTTCTAGTTATGAAAATATCGATGTTTTGAGGTCAAAAAGTTGAAATATAGAGACGAGAGTAGATCTCTATTTAAGAAAGACATATCAGTGATGTACGCCATCCAACGAACGATTCCAGTGAAACTTTAATTGATTGTCAAACAACAACGCAAGTGAACTGTAAGATTTTATTGATTATTGACTTTAAGCTACATCACTTACAGCGACGCTAAGATTTGTAAGTGATACTAAATACATCACAGCTATGAACGGCGTAGAAACAGCCGGCTTTGAAAGTAGTAACTGGAAGTCATTCGGTTGTCTAGCGGAAACGACGGAGTTATCGACGCTAAGAAAATGTACAAGAGGAAGATCGGCAGCTGGAGTCTGACATATGTTCATTTCAATTAAATGTTCTTAGGGCTGCATCGGCGTTTTTATTTTAGCATCTACTCAGTGTCGGTAAGCCACTAAAGCGAGTCTGCCAGGGTAAAAGAACTGCCATACAAGACGAGCCGAACATTGATTAACCCCTACTCACAAAATGACATCTTCCATTTGACAAGTAAATATATAGAGCATCTGTTGGATTTTCCCCCAACGACTTGATGATGCGGTGAGAATGGAGTAAACGGAGAGATTGGCTGGATCTTTGTGGGGGTATGTGAGTGATCTGGCAGATGTTGGGCACCTTTGGAATTATGTGTATATTGATGAAGACCATCAATATTTTTAGATAATGGTGCTGCAGGAAGTGACTAGAGGATTTGGAAGAAACACCAATCTTCGAGGAAACACCACACGAAAACATAATCAGAATGCTTACTATGAGTATTGGTACTCCTTGAAGACTCTTGCAAATGAGGGCAGAGTGTCTATGGAAGTGTATCGATGTCGATTCTTGAGTCAACGCAACTCAACTAAGTGTGTCATGGCGTGTAAGAAAGCATCTGCAAATTGTCTGTCAGGAAAACCAGTTGGATTACTCACACCAGTAGAAGCAGCTAGTAGATCAGAACACATGTGCATATATACAATATGGCATCTGACTTATACTTTGTACGGTGGAACAACATGCAAATTTAATGGGCACACACATGAGTTTTCAAATTATATGAATGTTTGTAAACAAGATTTACCTCTTTTCCTTCCAGCTGAAATTAAATAGGAATATTATTTAATGTATGTATGTATGCATGTATGTATGTATGTATGTATGTATGTATGTATGTATGTATGTATGTATGTATGTATGTATGTATGTATGTATGTATGTATGTATGTATGTATGTATGTATGTATGTATGTATGTATGTATGTATGTATGTATGTATGTATGTATGTATGTATGTATGTATGTATGTATGTATTATGTATGTATGTATGTATGTATGTATGTATGTATGTATGTATGTATGTATGTATGTATGTATGTATGTATGTATGTATGTATGTATGTATGTATGTATGTAGGTAGGTAGGTAGGTAGGTAGGTAGGTAGGTAGGTAGGTAGGTCGGTCGGTCGGTCGGTCGGTCGGTCGGTCGGTCGGTCGGTCGGTCGGTCGGTCGGTAGGTATGTATGTATGTATGTATGTATGTATGTATGTATGTATGTATGTATGTATGAGTGTGTTTGCGTGGTTGCGTGCGTGCGTGCGTGTATGTATGTATGTATGTATGTATGTATGTATGTATGTATGTATGTATGTATGTATGTATGTATGTATGTATGTATGTATGTATGTATGCGTGCGTGCGTGTGCGCGTGCGTGCGTGCGTGTGTATTTATGTATGTATGTATGTATGTATGTATGTATGTATTTATGTATGTATGTATGTATGTATGTATGTATGTATGTATGTATGTATGTATGTATGTATGTATGTATGTATGTATGTATGTATGCATGCATGCATGCATGCATGCATACATACATACATACATACATACATACATACATACATACACTAGGGCATTCATGCATGCGTGCGTGCATTCATGCATGCGTGCGTGCGTGCATGCAGCATGCCTGCCTGCCTGCCTGCCTGCCTGCGGGCGTGCGTGCGTGTGTGCATGCATGCATACATGTATGTATGTATGTGTGTATGTTACGCACGCACGCACGCACTCATCTACATATGTATGCATGTATGTGTGTAGCTTCATAAGTGATGTCTTAATGAAATAAATGTTTGAGCGTAGTCAAATAACATGGGCAGAAAGTCCGACTGGTCCGCGTGCTCAATTCTTAAACCTGTGAAAATAAAGTTAGTTCTTTCATTTGTTCACTCTCTTTCTCTCTCTCTCTCTCTCTCTCTCTCTCTCTCTCTCTCTCTCTCTCTCTCTCTCTCTCTCTCTCTCTCTCTCTCTCTCTCTCTCTCTCTCTATCTCTGGCTCTCTCTCTCCCTATCTCTCTCTTTCTCTCTCTCTCTCCCTAAATATTCTTGCCATAGTGCTCTAACAAAAATGACCGATAACTGGCACTTAAACATCAACAACGGTAGAATTTGTGGAGCGGTGTTTGTAGACTTTAAAAAAGCTTTTTATATGGTAGATCACGATATTTTAATTAGAAAACTAAAGCAAATGAAGACAAGCACCAACATGGTGAACATAATTACGTCATTTCTATCCGACAGGCAACAAGTCGTGTCCTTCAACAACTGTCTATCAAGACCCACACAGCTTAATATTGGTGTGCCTCAGGGCTCAATACTAGGTCCGCTGCTTTTTGCAGTTTATATTAATGATCTTCCTTTATATATCAATACAACTTGTGATCTATTTGCAGACGACTGTACTATATATACTAGTCAAGAAAACCGTAGTGAATTAGAGAATTCTTTACAAAAGGAACTTGATAATCTTACTAGATGGAGCAATGAAAACCGCATGCAAATTAACATCGGCAAAACCAAATCCATGCTAATAACGACCAGACAAAAACTACAGACACTAGCCATAACTGGATCACCGCTCGAACTCCGCATGGGCACGTTACCTATAGTTAATGTGACTGAACATAAAACACTAGGGCTTTTAATAGACAGCCATTTGAACTGGAGCTCTCATGTTCACGCTCTTACCAAGAAAATAGCACAAAAAGTTTACCAACTTGCTAAAATTCAGCACTTCCTGGACGAAAGCACACGAAAAATATTCTATAATGCTATATCCAATCACATCTCGATTACTGTTCCACAGTTTGGGATTGTTGCCCTAAATCTAATTTAAAACGACTATGTTCTCTACAAAACCGCGCTATTAGTCTGGTTTCTGGCATAAAGCACGTTGAAAGTAATAATTTGTACAGTCATCTAAGATTTCTACCACTACAAAAGCGCTTCCTTTTCAACAAAGCCAAATTAGTGAATAAAATTGTATCTCAAAATGCCCCAGAGTATCTTCTGCCGCTGATTCATTCTAATGCAATGAACAGCAAGCGCCTAAATTTGTTACATGTCTCAAAGCCTAGATTGGACCTATACAAAACATGTTTTGCCTATTCTGGTGCTCACTTATGGAATCATCTGCCTCCAGATCTGAAAACTCCAATGAGTCCCTACACATTTAACCGAAAACTCTTTCAATACTTAATCCATACCGACTATATGCCACCATAATTCATTTACTGGTATAATTGTTCAGTATAATTGTTCATTATAATTGTTCACTATATATGTGTGTGCGTGTGGGAGCGAGAGAGAGAGAGAGAGAGAGAGAGAGAGAGAGAGAGAGAGAGAGAGAGAGAGAGAGAGAGAGAGAGAGTGGGTGTCAGAGAGAGGGAGAGAGTGAATGCGTGTGTGCATGCGTGTGTGTGGAGAGAGTGATTGAGCGAGAAATGGTGGGGGAATGTGTCAGTGCATGCATTCGTACGTGTATGTGTGAGAGTGAGTGAGGGAGTGTGTGCGTGCGTGCATGCGTTCATGTGTACGTGTATGTGTGAGAGAGTGTGATTGAGAGAGTGAGTGTGTGTGTGTGTGTAGGATTGTGTGTTAGAGAGTGAGACAGTGGGAGAGTTGATGTGTTAGTGTGTGTGTGTGAGCGCGCGCATGCGTGTGAGTGTGTGTATATGAAAGAATACAGAGAGAGAGAGAGAGAGAGAGAGAGAGAGAGAGAGAGAGAGAGAGAGAGCTGAGCAGATGCATGTCATGTAACACGCATGTTATGTAACACGCGAATCCATATGTTTGTGTATTCTTATCTGTCATATTATCAGTTAAATACCAATTGATTTTATCATGCATAATATAAACTCATGTTCATTACTGTAGTTTGAGTGAGAGAGTCAGTGAGTGTGAATGAGAGACAGAACGAGTGAGCGTGAGAGTGAAAGAATGAGCGGGAGAGTGAATGTGTGTGTGTGTGTGTGTGTGTGTGTGAGAGAGAGAGAGAGAGAGAGAGAGAGAGAGAGAGAGAGAGAGAGAGAGAGAGAGAGAGAGAGAGAGCATCACTATTTTTACGTCACATACATTTTATGTACACATTTTTCTCCATGTTTAACACTTTTATGAGACTGCTCATGACAAGTGTCAGTGTATGTGTGTGAGTAAAGTGTGGGAGTTTTTTCATACTAGTTTCAATACTAACGTGAGACATTTTGTATGTGTCTAGATGTGAGGAAGTGTGACTGTATGTGGAGGATGTGTGTGAGTGTGGGGATAAGTGTGGGTGGGGGTGCGTGGGTGGGGGTATGCGTTTGGATGGGTTGGGGTGTGTGGGTTTTGGTGGGTAGTGGTATTTGTGGGTGTTGGTGGGATGTGTGGATGGATGTGTGGGGGTGAAAGTAGGGGTGTTGGAATGGGTGTGGGGGATGTGTGTATGGGTGGAGGATATGTGTATGGGACGGATGCGGGGGATGTGTGTTTATGTGGGTGGAGATGTGTGGATGGTTTGAGGAAGTATGTGGGGAGGCGGGGTTGTGTGGATAGGGGATTGTGTTGGGTGGATTGGGGATGCAAGGGCGGGTGGGGAGAAGTGTATGGTGTGTGGGTTTGAGATATGTGTGCGGTGTGTTGGTGGGGGATGTGTGAATGATGTGTGGGTGGAGGGTATGTTTGTGGTGGTATGGGTGGAGGATAGTGTGTGGTGTGGGGGATGTGTGTGATGGGTGCGGGGAATGTGCGTATGGGTGGGGTATATGTGTGGGTGAGTAGGGGATTGTGGTGGTTGGTTGAAGTATGCGGGGGTGTGTGGGTGGGAGATGTGTGTGTGGATGGGGAATGTGTGGGTGGGGGTGTGTGAGTGGCTTAGGGATGTGTAGGTGGGTAAGGTAGTTGTATGTGTCGGGGTGGGATGTGTGAGTGGGTGGAGGATGTGTGTGGGTAGGGGTATTGTGATCGAGAGATGTTTGGTTGGGGGTGGGTGGGTGGGGGTGTGTGAGCGCGTAGTGGAGGATGTATGCGTGAGTGAGTGTGTTTGGTGGACGGGTAGGGAATGCGTGTGTGGGTGGGGAGAGGTGTGTGGTGTGTTGGTTGGGGATATTGTGTGAGTGAGGTATGTGTGTGTGGGTGGGGGATTTTTGTGGTGTGTGAGTGGGGGTATGTGGGGTGGATGGGTAATGGGTATCTGTGTGGGTGGGAATATTGTGTGGTATCTGGGTGGGGGATATGTGTGTGGTGTGTAAGTGGGGATGTGTAGTGAGGGATATGTGTGTGTGGTGCGTGGGTTGGGAATAGTGCGTGGTAGGGGGTGTATGTGATGTGCGGGTGGGGTATTGCGTGGTGGGGGTTTAGGTTAAGGCATGTGTGGGTGGGTGGAAGTTGTATGTGTGGGTGGTGGGGGGTGTGTGTGTGTTGATTGGGGATGTATGGGTGGTTAGGGAGGTGTGTGTGGGTGGGGGGGGGGGGTAGGGACATGTCAGTTGGTGGGGATGTGTGTGTATGGTTTGGGGATGTGTGAGTGAATGTGCGATGTGTGGGTTGGTGGGGGATTGTGTGCATGGGTGGGGAATATGTTGTCGATGGAGATGTGGCTAAGGGATGGGTGGTTTGAGGTGTGGGTGGGGAGAGGATGTGTGGGTTAAGATGTGGATGGGCGTGGGATGTGTGGGTTGGTGGGGGAATGTTTGTGGGTGGCGAGTGTGTTTTGGTTGGGGGATCAGGTGAGGGCAGTGTGTGTGGGTGGGGGATGTGCGGGAGGGGGATGGGTCGGTTGGTGGGGTATGTATGTGTCCTTGGTGTGTGTGTGTGTGGGTAGGTGGGGGTGTTTATGTGTCCCTTGGTGCGCGTGTGTGTGGGTAAGTGGGGTTGTGTGGGTGGGGTGATGTGTGGATAGGTGAGAGATGGGCTTCATAACATGGTAATTAGCCTTGTTTATGTTTACAACATTCATTTCACAATGTTTATTTTTCTTCCTATGTAAATGTATAATGCTCTTGATGAACGAAAGACGAGTGATTGAAAGGGCCGAATGTAAGACGGGCCTGCGCGCCCAATTTGTGACCCTAATAAAGTTGATTTGATTTTGATTTGATTCTCTCTCTCTCTCTCTCTCTCTCGTTCACTCTCTCACGCACTCTCTCTCTCTTCTCACACATTATATCTCGCTCTATCACTATCTCTGTCACTATTTCTCTCTCTCTCTCTCTCTCTCTCTCTCTCTCTCTCTCTCTCTCTCTCTCTCTCTCTCTCTCTCTTTCTCTCTCTCCGTCTCTCTCTCTCTCTCTCTCTCTCTCTCTCTCTCTCTCCCCCTCCCTCTCTCTATCTCTCCCTCCTTGCAGTGTGTTCTTTTCATTCGCCTATAAAACCCAATTTTCGCTCCTTCCATATTATTCCCCAGCTGCCTGCTAATTGTACAGGATTCTGGTACGTATATATGGTTTGTCCCAGTTAGATCTTAAGTATTTTTTCGCACCCTTAATAGTCAAAGAAAAATGTCAGTGAATATTCTTGAACTTGTAATATACTGCTTTTGCTTGGGTTTTTGTACATTTTAAATCTGTTGTAATTAAAGTACACACACACACACGTATATACCTTGACTTGATGGATTCTTTCGCTGCCTTACGTTTGTGTAATATCTCAATATACATTCTGTTATATTCATACTTAAGGTAAACTGCATTGACTTTGTTACAACGTGAAAAATGGAACACATCTTTTGTAAACTGTAAAATGTTGATCACAAAGTAGATGAGAGGGGGGGGGGGAATAATTTAAAAACAACTCTTTTAGGCCTTTGTAACACGCTGCAGTTATGACTAATGTAGTGTTGAAGCAAATTGCTGATTCTCGGGATATGTAATTTTGATGAGATGAGTTAATTTTCAATGTTTAAAACATTAAAGGGAAGATGTATTATGTTGATAATGTTTATTGTGTAACGATAATATAACTGGACTTACGTAATATTGAAGAAGTAGCTGTAGAAAACAGAAACACCTCCTTATATATATATATATATATATATATATATATATATATATATATATATTATATATATATATATATATATATATATATATATATATATACATATATATATATCACATCAAATCAATTCAATGGCACCTTGCCGTCTTGACAGACGATAGTTTGTGCTTAAAAAATGCATAATAACTTTTAACTATGGCGGTAGCGAATGTGGCTGATAAGACCAATTCTCGCTTTCCGTTCACAGTGGGTGCATGTGAACACGTGGTCATATCCACCATCATGCACCATCTTGCGTATCACATGCTCGGTGTGTGACTTATCTGCAATAATTTTCTCCGTTGTCTTTATTCCATTTCTGATGTTTGCCCTCAATGCAAAACGTTCAGCGGCGACTTGCTCCCAATGTGCATTATCAATGCCTGTATCAATCATGCCCCGCTCACACACATCTTTGTATACACGAATACACGTGGTTGCATATCTATTGTCTCCTGTTCTTAGGCGCAAAATAATGACTATTTCTGGTCTGTCCATAACGTTTTAGTCGTCTTGAGCAGGTTTTTGTGGGTTTCTGACTGATTTTATCATATGTTTTTTTTCCCCTTTTGGTGGTATGTAACGGGCACATCAGGCTGTTCTTCTTTTGCCCCTTCCTTAGCCAATCGATCAGCTCTCTCGATTCCGGGTACTCAACAGTGAGATTGTACCCACAGTATGGTGACCTTACGTTGTCTGCTAAGTTCAGAAAGTAGTGGTTTTAGTACTGACAATATCCCAGGCAGGAGAGCCTCGAGTACTGAATTTGCATCTGTCATTAGCACCACAGGTTGTGTATCATAGTTGGTATTTAGTAATACCTCTGTTGCCTTCTTGGTTGCTTCAATGTCAGCATCATAGTTATGGCAGTACTTTCTTTTTGGTACTCTGGCCGTGTCTCTAGTATTATTTGGATATTTTATGTGCATTGCGGCTCCTCCATTTCGAACAGCATTGTGTGCTGACTCATCTGTGTAGACTTGGATCCAGAGGTCCTGTAGGTATTCTTCATCAATGGAACTGAGATTGGCTGTTCTGCGCTGTACTCTGTTCTGTTCTTCCTTTTCAAATATTCCGTTCAATTGTGTCTGGATTTGTAGTGATCATCTATGTTCCTCTTTCCATGCAGTTTGTTCTGGAATAGTTTACAGGGGTATACCAATTTTGGGCAGATCGGCGGTTTCTCTGCCGAGTCGTTTGGCCTTGTGGATAAAAGTGCTTCTTTTCAACCGTCTCTTAGCTATGTTTTCAAATCTGTTCTTCATAGGCTGGCCTTGCATATCTGAGGAATTTGTATTGCTAATATTAGCGTTTTGCCGGCTCCGTGGCCGAGAGGTTAGCAGCTTTCTCCGCTAACCCCGAATACTCTCATCACGTGACGCGACGAGAATTAGCAGTGGTTCGAATCGCAAAAGTGACTTATGAGAGTATGGAGCCGGTCGCTCAGAAAGTCGTGGCGTGCTGATGAGCGTAATCTAGCCTAGGAATCAACATACAGCTGAAAGATGCTGGTGTTGATCGCAATATCCTGAAACAGGATGGAAACGCGAAAAAAAAAAAAAAAAAAATATTAGCGTTTACTTATCTCTGCGCTCTCTCAGTGCTTGTGTCCTCCCCACCTTCTCCATCTCCACTTTAGGGGTTGATCTCATCCCTCCTGTGGTGACTCATAGTGCTTGCTTCTACACGTTGTCCAGCTCTTGTAGTGGGGGATTTGATGCTGAACACCACGCAGTTGACCCGTATTTCAGGTATGCTCTGTTGATAAACTTTGCTAAGTATTTTCCCATGGCTCCCCATTTGGTTCCACTTAGTTTTCTCAGGTTGGCTATTTTCCTTCTGGCTTTTGCTTCTGCTTTGTTGATGTGCTTTCTCCATGTCAGCCTGTCATCAAATGTTACTCCAAATTATGTTGGGTCTTTATTTTCTCTTAAGGGTATTCCAATTATCAGGATGATCCCTGCCTTTTGTTCTGGAGAGGGATAAATAAAGAGTGGTGCTGCACTTGTTAGTGTTTATGCTGACACATCATCTATTTGCCCATGCAACTAATGCATCTACAGCTCTTTGTAGCGATCTGATGGCTATTGATGCATGATCTTTACTGCTCCATAGAAATAGGTCATCAGCGTACATTGCCGCTTTGATTTCATGTGATAGTTTAGTAACAAGATCATTGATGATGATTAAACGAAGTGTGGGGGACAAAACTCCACCCTGGGGAACCAGTGACGCAATAGTACTTTCTTGCTCTTGAGTCCGTCTATCTCAACTGGGGCGCTTCTGTTGGGGAAGTATGCTTTCACCCATTTGTACATTCTTCCATTGATTTTATGGTTTGTCAGTTTCTTCATTAGACTTTCTTTTCAGACTTTATCAAAGGTTTTCTTTAGATCTATCCATGCTGAAAGCACCAGTTTCTTCTCTTGGAATGCATCCTCAATATCTTGATAGAGGTAGGTTGTCTGGTCTTCCATAAAAAGGTACTTCCTAAATTCAGCCTGCTGTGTCATAAGAATGTTTTCACTTTCAGTGTACCACTGCAGTCTGTGATGATGAGCTCCAATGTTTTGTAGAGACAGCTGGTGAGGCTAATTGGTCTGTAGCTGGAGGTATTGGAACAATCTTTCACTGATTTTAATAGAGGTATCATGATCGCTTGCCTCAGGGTTGTGGAGCGCTGCCTAAGATCTAGCTGTTATTGAAGATCTGCAACAACTTTGTTTTAGCCACTGTTCCTAGGTTCCTGATCATTTCATTGGAGATACCATCAGCCCCTGGTGACTTTCTCATTTTCATTTTTGATATTGCTAGCTCCATTTCGCTGATTTTGATAGGCGCCTCCAGAGCCTCATGTGCTATTTCAGTCTGTCCTGTATGTTGCATTTTCGTTCGAATCTGATGTTATTTCTCTGGACTCATTTCGATGTTGTTATCTTGTGCACATGTGTCCGCAAAATGGTCAACTGCTTGCTTTCCTGTTAAGATGTTTCCGTCTTTATATTGTGCAATTTTTGAGTTTCTCTCTGCGCCCTCATCGTTCAGTTGTTTTATTAGTATTAGTTTCCACAACTTACTTTTGTCTCTTTCAAAGTACAGTGACTCTGTTTTCTCCTGCCAGCTTTTCCCTCTAGCCTGCAGCTTGCCCCTTTGAAATTTGGCTTTACTGTTCTGGTATATATTTTGTTGCTCTTGGATGGGTTTTCCACCTGCTTGCTTTCTTTATATATATATATATATATATATATATATATATATATATATATATATATATATATATATATATATATATATATATATATATATATATATATATATATATATCATATACATCCCATCTTCCACTATGTTCTTTTCGTTTTACTATAAAACTCAATTTTCGTTCCTTCTACATTATTCCCCAATTATCTGCTAATTGGCCATGATTTCGGTCTGTATATCAGGACTGTCTGAATGTAGATTTCAAGTACTTTTTCTCACCCTTAATAGTGTAAAGAATATTCTTGATCTTATGAAATGCTTCCTTTGCTTGGGTGTTTTAAATTTTCAATCTTTTGTTATTATGAACAACTGATTAAAATGTGGAGTTGGGACAGATAAAACTACAAAAATTATATTTTTAAAAGCATGCATCTTTCCCATTACAACATATGCCTGGGAAGAGAGGAAGATAAAGACCAAAGAGAAGATGGGTTCAGGATGTGGCGGATGATCTCCATATGGGTATATCGGTTGTGAACTACCAACCGAACTCAATCGCATAAGTACTTGGTGTGTTGAAGCTGGGACAATGGTCAATCCAACAAAGGCAATAGTGACATGGCTCTCTTTGAATAATCATACTGTCAACACTCCAACACCAACTGTAAATCTGTGTTCAGTGACTGTGGAAAGAACGCAGGAAATGAATTACCTGGGAATGCGTTTTGATCGAAGCCTTGCTTATAATGAGCACATAGACCAGGTGATAACAAAGGCCAAGCGTGGTTTGGCTGCGATGCGGGTGATGGCGGCAGCAAACTGTGAGCAGCGCCATCTATGTCTTCTGTACGAGGGGCTGGTCATGTCTGTTTTTGAGTATGCGATGGCGATACTGACTCTCAGCCGTAAGCAGATAGAAAGGATGGAAAGTATACAGAACGAAGCTATGCGCATTATTCTTGGATGTACAAGAGATACAGCATGCAGGGCGATGCGCTACCTGCTTGATTTTCCAACCATTGAAGACAGAATACAAATTTGCAGAGCACGTGCCTACCTCAGAGTTAACGCAATCACCCAACATCCACTGCATAGTGAAATTATTAAGGTGAAGAGCAGCAGGTTAAAAAGAGGACGGTCGTGGATGGGTCAAACAGAAGACATTCCTCAACAGGTGTGTTCACTTTAGGACTTAGAACCTGGCGAGGAGTGGGTGCAAGTGCCAACAGATTTATGTACCTCTTTCTCAATTTGCATCTAACTAGACTGAAAATGCAGACAAGAAAATTCGGCGGCTGTAGAGGCGGAAGTACAAGCGTTGATTTAGGAGAATTCGTTAGACGGTGATGCTGGGTCGGTCGTCCGACATGTTAGAAGCTCGTGGGCCTTTACGACTCAGGCCGGAGGGATATTTGTGAAGGAGGATTCTGGTGCTTTTCTTGAGACCACAAGTAGCCAGACTATGGAATGTCATGGCAGTAAGTAAAGCAATAACATGGCTCGAGACACAGTCATTTACTAGGCCATGGTTCATTAGCGACTCAATGAGCATGCTTAAGAGGATATAGATGGGGTGGATCCGAAGAGAGTGATTCCTGTCTCTGGAGCGGTCTCGGCTGAAAAAGATTAGTTTCATCTTCGTGCCAGGGTATGCGGAAGTACAAGGAAACGAGCGGGCTGACAAGCTCCTGGGTAAGACTACTGTGGACGACTGACGCGCCATGGACCTGGCTGACATTCTGAATGCTCTATGAGAATTAAGACTTTTGCATAAACTAAGTGATGATTGTGAATCTACAACCATGGTCAGACTGCGAGAACAGCAAATTAAAAGAGGTGTGACCAAACAAGAACACTACACAGGAAGCCAAAGAAGATAACCCAACACAGAACTGCTGTTGTTAGCCGCTACACGCTGCGGGATTTTCTGAGGAGGGGATCCGAGCACTTATGGACTGAATGGTTCGATGTGCAATGAGGATGATCTGTCGACTAACAAACTAATATCGGTCCTGGGACATCTTTCCCATTATCGAGAGGCTTTCCAGAAGTTTGTTATGGGAGCGATGTTCTGCAACATACATGCTAATGAATGAATGAATGAATGAATGAATGAATGAATGAATGAATGAATGCATGAATGAATGAATGAATGAATGAATGAATGAATGAATGAATGAATGTTATTAAAGTACCCAAACACGTATATACATTGCCTTTATGGAATGATTTGACTTCCTGGATTCTTTCGTTGCCTTACCTTTGCGTAATATCTCAATATACATTCTGTTATATTCATCTTTAAGGTGGCCTGCATTGACTTTGTTACAGTGCGAAAAATGGAAGTCATCTTTTGAATATAATGTTGGATTGATTGATTGATTGATTGATTTAGGAACCGACATCACAGAATATAATGTTGGTGGGACGCAGAGGTGTTTCCAAGGCAGCAGGGACAGGATCTATATTCGCCAAGACCTACTAACACGTCCTAGCCGTGCGTCCTGGGCAACAGGTTCCTTTGGGGTCCTAGCTAACGTAGTTGGATCGCTGATTCTTCCGAAGTCGGAGAGTATCTGTCTGTGCGGCGAGGAACCACCAGCCTGCACACCAATAAGCCAGACATAGGACAACGCATACTTATACAAACCTCAGTCCGGTATGACATCACACTGATGTTGGACAACAGGTTGTCTCCATCCGACATACAGGACTTCACGCTGGAGTTCACAGCCAGCGAACACAGGCAAGCAAGCAAGCGTATAATGTTGATCACAATGTAGATTGGGGGAAAAAGAACGTATAAGAACATGTCTTTGGCATGGGTAACACACTGCAGTTAAGACTACTGTAGAGTTGAAGCAAATTGCTGATTACCGGGATATGTAATTTAGATGATGAGATGAGTTCATTTCAATGTTTGAAGACACTAAAGGGGAGTGTATTATGTTGATAATGTTTGTTGAGTAACGGTGACATAACTGGACTTACGTAATTTTGTAGTAGCTGTAGAAAATAGAAACGCCTCATATATATAAGGGAGATGCCTCTGTATTGTGTGCAGTCTCTTTTGCTACGTTTCTTTCTTTTCCAAATTGGGATATTTATGGCGTTTCCCCAGTCTCGTGGTGTCTATTGTTCTACCCAAACATGGTTGAATAGTCTACGTAGCCATGCTGTTCCTACTTCTTTTGCTGCTTTAATTAGTTCATTTGGTATTTCATCTGGTACTGGTGATTTGTTCAATGGGGCTAATCTGATGGCTTCTATAATTTCTTCTTTCAGTATGTCTGGTTCTATTTCTTCGTTGACGTCTGTGATGGTTTCTTGACTTCCTGTGACAGCTGATGGGATGTTGAAAAGTTGTTCGAAGTACTGTTTCCTTCTTATTAGGGTTTGGCTTTGTTCATTTATTGGTTCTCTAATTTCACTCTAGTTGGGTCAAAGGCGTCTCCTCTGGTTCTCATTACACTTATTTTTTGTAGAAGTTTCTAGTTGCCTTTTGTAGTTTTCATTTATGGTTTCTCCATACTCATCCCAGTCTTTTTGTTTTTCTCTCCTTAATATTCTATTCACGTGTCTTCTTGCTATTCTATATTCTATGTAATAATGTCCTTGCTTGTTCTTCAGACAATTATTTATATTTTTCCTTTTTTGTCTTTTACAGCATTCTTTACCTCAGCGTCAAACCAACTTGTTATTTTCTGTATACGTGTTTTGCGTTGTTTCGTGGTTTCACATTTTATTTATTTATTTTTCGCTTTTTTTTCAGTATTTAAAATGCTTGATTTGAACACCTTCCATTCTTCTTCCACTTTTTTCTTTCTGTGGGTAATTTTACAAAGATTTCAGTTCTTTCTCATAATTGTCCTCACTGCCTCGTATTTGAGCTTTTTTTGTTTGTTGTTGTTTTTTTTTTTCGATTACTGATTAGAATGACATGCATTTTCCTGGTCTTTAATTGCTTCATCTGATAGTTCTTATTGTGGCAACGACTGCTTTATGGTCTGTGTTTATACTTAAGTTGATCACTACTCTTGCATCTAACTTCCTGTACAAAGAGACATGTAAAACGACATAACTGATTAATTTTAATATTCAAGAGTATTTTATCAAGAAAAAGCGTAGTCTAAATATGACAATTCAGTGTCATTCTGACACTCTTATTTTGTTGACTGTTTCTAATAATTCAGTTAATCCATGTAGTCCCTGAACCATTTCCAGTATTTTCATCTTACATGCAAATTTGATATACAAAGAGTTTACAACGAGAGCTGGTAACATCCGTTTTCGTAACTTACTCAACAACAATCCAGTTGTATCAAATAAGTGCTGTACTGCTATGGTCAAAACAATTTTCGCACTTGCTTCTAGCAGTGGAAACCTATGTTTATTTTTCCAATAATTTAATGGTTGTGAAGTTGGCTGCCGTATTTTTATTTAAACATGGTGACTTCATCCTCAAAGCATTTGTTTCTGGGGTCATCAAACGTAAGCAGCCTAACGGCGCTTCCCGGGCAAATTCGAGTTAAAAATCTACCCACAGTATTTCATGATCCTCGCCAGTGCTACGGAGTTAGCTAAGTTTCTCCGGACTCAGGCTTGAGTTCAGAGTAGAACGGAGCACTTGTGGGTTACACCCGTGTGCCGTGATGTTGATCCGTCGACTAAACTAGACTAAACGTAAGTGCTTTGTTTGGTGGGGGATAAAAATATAAGTCAAATACTTTTCGGTTTTTGTTCTACAATTCCTGCTACTTCACATATAGCAGATGATTCAGAAGAAAGATTTAAATCCTTAATGATTGAAATAACAGTTGGAACAACAGACTTAGAAAAAGCGATCAAATCATTGGCCCATTTATTGGTGTCCACATTCCCTTCTTCTTGGTAACAACTGACTTGACCATGTCTTCTATTCTGGCTGTAATGTCAACACCTGTAAAGAATGCTGCAGTAACTGTCAGAGAACGGCCGCAATATGTCCAAAGTTTTTCTCCAATAATTTTCAAATAGTTCTGAAAATATGTCTTCACCATGCTGCTGGAAGTTTCTTCGTAAATATCAAAAATAACATTGTATACCTGTTAGTCAAGGAGGAAGTATTGTGACAAAACCACCCAGGTCACGTTCTTCACTCCGCGGAAAATCCTTTAGGGCAGGGGTGGCCAACACGAGGCTCGCGGGGTGGGAAGATATGATGTGGTCGTGGCTGTAGCACGCTTGCTTTTTTTACTGTAATTTAAAAAAAAAAAAATTAAGTGCATGGCCTGGCAGAAAATATTATTTCTGAAATTTGGCCCGCCAGCTGAAAAGGTTGGCCACCCATGCTTTAGGGCGTAACTAGGCGAGTGGGCTCCCGGCTGATCTTAAAATAGCTTGTGGAAACCCCGACTATTTGCATCTATTCCAGAGATTTCTAGACTATTCGAGAGAGAAAGATCCGGAATGTTTACGTGATGTTAGCAGTCACGTAAGACACCAATCGACATAGGTATCACAGGGATCTGGTAGTCCCCGTGACACATGAGATGCTCAGGGGTCAAGACTGAACCACCAGTGACAACCATCACTGGCCTTACATTAAGATCATCTGCGACAAAACCAAGAGGACGACCAAAAAGACAATGGATTGACGACATCAAAGACATTGTACAATCACACGTATTGACACTATCCAGTGGCACCCACCGGGCGTTGGAACGCAAATTATTCCTCCCCACGTCGCATGACGGTAGAAGTGGAAGATGATGATTATGATGATGATGATATATATATATATATATATATATATATATATATATATATATATATATATATATATATATATATATATATATATATATATATATATATATATATATACGTATGTGTATCACAAATGTAGAGATGAAACGAATTTTGATACCGAGGATATGTCAGTGACATGATCTGATAAGACTATTTTCAGTATTTAAAGACATTAAAGGGAAGATTTCACTGTTGATAATGAGTATTGTCTAACATTGTAATAACTTGACTTACTTCCGGGACGACCTGTAGAAACAAGAAAAGCTACAATGTGTATGTATGCATGTATGTATGTATGTATGTATGTATGTATGTATGTATGTATGTATGTATGTATGTATGTATGTATGTATGTATGTATGTATGTATGTATGTATGTATGTATGTATGTATGTATGTATGTATGTATGTATGTATGTATGCATGCATGCATGCATGCATGCATGCATGCATGCATGCATGCATGCATGCATGCATGCATGTAGGTAGGTAGGTAGGTAGGTAGGTAGGCAGGCAGGTAGGCAGGCAGGCAGGTAGGTAGGTAGGTGGTTATGCAGGTAAGCAAGCAGGCAGGTGGTTAAGTAGGTAGGTTGGTAGGTAGGTAGGTAGGTATGTAGGTAGGTAGTTAGGTTGGTAGGTAGGTAGGTTGGTTGGTAGGAAGGTAGGTAGGTAGTTAGGTAGGTAGGTAGGTAGTTAGGTAGGTAGGTAGGTAGCTAGGTAGGTAGTTAGGTAGGTAGGTAGGTAGGTAGGTTGGTATGTATGTATTTTCAAGATTTGGAAACATGTTATGAAATCAATTAAGCAGATTAGAACACAGGCTAAAATGTCAGCTTGGTGCCAGCGTCGTCGTGTGATGCAATTTGTTGTCATATATTTCTTACGCTGTGGCGTTGAGCTAATTGTGTTTCCACAAATGTCTGCCTCGTTTATTGCAAATCAGTTGTGATGTCGATTTCCGTGAATGCTACCGATGTTCGTCAATGCTACCGATGTTCGTTAACGCTACGGATGTTCATTAACGCTGCGGATGTTCATAAATGTTACCGATGTTCATTAACGCTACCCTTGTTCATAAACGCTACTGATGTTCATCAACACCATAATGCCAAATTGTCCAGCATCTTCTCTAAAGGATTCTCCTACCTCTCCTTCTATCAAACTGTCCTATTACAACATACTCCTGCTCTCTTTCCTGTCCACCACGTAACATGCCCAAGAGAGAGCAAATGAGGTAAATAAAATAAGAAGTAAGCTTTCGAGGTTAGTAAGTTGTTTTTGA
>JACEFZ010026184.1:0-10000 GCA_014155875.1 Cepaea nemoralis | reverse complement strand
TTAAGCAAAGCAGCGACTGACCTGTCAACATCTATGTCAGCTTAAAAGATTTACTCTACAATTTCAACGACGCAAGGAAAATGTATTCTGTTCATTTCACAGTGGGAATAGAAGAAAACATTAGTAGCTACAGCCTTCTGGAATATTCCCCAATGTATCACTGTCCCAGTGTTAAAACCCCGATAGATGACGATAGGCCATTTTTCCTAACAGCCAGCGCCGACGTGACTTTTGTTCATTCTAGACAAAAACCCAAAATTTTAAGTTGGTCACTATTTTCTTATTGTCCATTGGGTATTTACGGCGACGAACGAAAAGAGATCATGACGCCAGAGCGACTCTGAGAGTAGGGACCCTGTGACAGTTTCCCAGGCATGTATGATGTTCCTGTTGTGCCACGCATTAAGCGGAGGGCCCATATTGGTCAAAGCTGAATCCATCTGCACCACGTGTTGCCAGAAATAAACTTTCAAGTATACTGAAACGAGTGAATCGTCAATTCATGTATCAGCTGTAATTCCTTTTTAGTGACTTTGCCTATCGCTGTGTGTGACATAAACGAGTTATTCATCAAGTAAACAACGATATGGAACACAGTTCAAACGGGACTAACTACAGGTACTGTTTGCAAAACGTGATGCAGAAAATTGCAACCTGCAAAAATGCGCTCCGAATCGATAGAAACATTCGCAAGTAGCGCTTTTTATTACTAACTCGATTTGAGAACCCAGAGATGCTGGAAAAACACATCAATGAACGCACAGACCAGCTGCCAAATAATGCACCGTTACAGAAACATGAACAGGGCTGGCATAATTAAACAATACAGAACAGTTTCGGCCGATGGAGACTGACAACTCTGTGACGTTAGCCCGACTACTTGATAGGCCAGGAAGAATGGTCAAGAAACTTCAATGAGTTTGTTTGAGGCCACGTGAGGAGGAATGAGCACGGATTGGAATGTTCAATTTACAGTGACGTCGTTCGAAATAACAAAAGGTAACGTAACATCAACTTTTTAATGTTCTAGCTTTGAGCTCAGTAGTTTGCCATTACCTTCTGAGTGAGAATTCAATGCTGCCTGCCATCACCGTACAGAGAGTTTCAGGGATAGAATGCTGTTAGTGACAAAAAAACTCTGCCGCGGAGCAAAAAATGGCAGGGGACTTCTGATCGTCAGAAGAGTCTCTCTTCCCCGAATGTTTCGGCCCGTGTATCCTCATAACATTCTCTAGGGGCGGGTTATTCCGAATCGTGACTGCAGTCGTATTTCCCCTACCGTGGTGAAACGTTCCGTCGATTTCGTTGTCCTTATTGTTGTGCTTGTAGCTTAGTGATAACATGTCTACTCTCAAGTCTCTTATATCTCAATGAGGAGAGTCCATGCAGTCTGTGCTTGCCCCTTAGCACCTGTGGTCGTGGGTAGCCAGCTTCTTCCCAGCCACGACCTCTATCGCCTCCATTCGTCTCCGTTGCCTGCTCTTCTGTAATTGTTCCTTTTAACTATTATCACACATCAACTGTTCATATAATATGTAACACACTTCAAAAACAACTTATAACCTCGAAAGCTTACTTCTTATTTATTTACCTCATTTTCTCTTCTTGGGCATGTTACGTGGTGGACAGGAAAGAGAGCAGGAGTATGTTGTAATAGGACAGTTTGATAGAAGGAGAGGTAGGAGAATCCTTTAGAGAAGATGCGGGGACAATTTGGCATTATGGTGTTGATGAACATCAGTAGGTTTATGAACAAGGGTAGCGTTAATGAACATCGGTAACATTTATGAACATCCGCAGCGTTAATGAACATCCGTAGCGTTAACGAACATCGGTAGCATTGACGAACATCGGTAGATTCACGGAAATCGACTTTCACAATGATTGCAAAAACGAGGAGACATTTGTGGAAACACAATTAGCTCAACGCCACAGCGTAAGAAATATGACAACAAATTGCATCACACGACGGGACGCTGGCCCCCAAGCGACATTTTAGCCTGGGGTTCTAATCTGCCTTAATGATTTCATAACATGTTTCCAATCTTGAAAATAATACATACCAACCTACCTACCTACCTACCTACCTAACTACCTACCTAGCTACCTACCTACCTACCTAACTACCTACCTACCCACCTAACTACCTACCTACCTTCTACCAACCAACCTACCTACCCCACCAACCTAACTACCTACCTACATACCTACCTACCTACCTACCAACCTACCTACTTAACCACCTGCCTGCTTGCTTACCTGCATAACCACCTACCTACCTACCTGCCTGCCTGCCTACCTGCCTGCCTACCTACCCACCTACCTACCTACCTACATGCATGCATGCATGCATGCATGCATGCATGCATGCATGCATGCATGCATGCATGCATGCATACATACATACATACATACATACATACATACATACATACATACATACATACATACATACATACATACATACATACATACATACATACATACATACATACATACATACATACATACATACATACATACATACATACATGATACATAAACATTGTAGCTTTTCTTGTTTCTACGGTCGCCCCGGGAAAAGTAAGTAAAAGTTATTACAATGTTAGACAATACTCATTATCAACAGTGAAATCTTCCCTTTAATGTCTTTAAATACTGAAAATAGTCTTATCAGATCATGTCACTGACATATCCTCGGTATCAAAATTCGTTTCATCTCTACATTTGTGATACACATACGTATATAAAATATATATATATATATATATATATATATATATAATTATAATATATATATATATATTATATATATATATATAAAATATATATATATATATATCATCATCATCATAATCATCATCTTCCACTTACCTTTCAGCGACGTGGGGAGGAATAATTGCGTTCCAACGCCCGGTGGGTGCCACTGGATAGTGTCAATACTTTGTGATTGTACAATGTCTTTGATGTCGTCAATCCATTGTCTTTTTGGTCGTCCTCTTGGTTTTGTCGCAGATGATCTTAATGTAAGGCCAGTGATGGTTGTCACTGGTGGTTCAGTCTTGACCCCTGAGCATCTCATGTGTCACGGGGACTACCAGATCCCTGTGATACCTATGTCGATTGGTGTCTTACGTGACTGCTAACATCACGTAAACATTCCGGATCTTTCTCTCTCGAATAGTCTAGAAATCCCCTGGAATAGATGCAAATAGTCGGGGTTTCCACAAGCTATTTAAGATCAGCCGGGAGCCCACTCGCCTAGTTACGCCCTAAAGCATGGGTGGCCAACCTTTTCAGCTGGCGGGCCAAATTTCAGAAATAATATTTTCTGCCAGGCCATGCACTTAATTTTTTTTTTTTTTAAATTACAGTAAAAAAAGCAAGCGTGCTACAAACACGACCACATCATATCTTCCCACCCCGCGAGCCTCGTGTTGGCCACCCCTGCCCTAAAGGATTTTCCGCGGAGTGAAGAACGTGACCTGGGTGGTTTTGTCACAATACTTCCTCCTTGAATAACAGGTATTACAATGTTATTTTTGATATTTACGAAGAAAAATTCCAGCAGCATGGTGAAGACCATATTTTCAGAACTATTGAAATTATTGGAGAAAAACTTTGGACATATTGCGGCCGTTCTCTGACAGTTACTGCAGCATTCTTTACAGGTGTTGACATTACAGCCAGAATAGAAGACATGGTCAAGTCAGTTGTTACAAGAAGAAGGGAATGTGGACACCAATAAATGGGCCAATGATTTGATCGCTTTTTCTAAGTCTGTTGTTCCAACTGTTATTTCAATCATTAAGGATTTAAATCTTTCTTCTGAATCATCGCTATATGTGAAGTATCAGGAATTGTAGAACAAAAAACCGAAAAGTATTTGACTTATATTTTTATCCCCCACCAAACAAAGCACTTACGTTTAGTCTAGTTTAGTCGACGGATCAAACATCACGGCACACGGGTGTAACCCACAAGTGCTCCGTTTACTCTGAACTCAAGCCTGAGTCCGGAGAAACTTAGCTAACTCCGTAGCACTGGCGAGGATCATAAAATTTCTGTGGGTAGATTTTTAACTCGAATTTGCCGGGAAGCGCCGTTAGGCTGCTTACGTTTGATGACCCCAGAAACAAATGCTTTGAGGATGAAGTCACCATGTTTAAAGAAAAATACGGCAGCCAACTTCACAACCATTAAATTATTGGAAAAATAAAACATAGGTTTCCATGCTAGAAGCAAGTGCGAAATTGTTTTGACCATAGCAGTACAGCACTTATTTGATACAACTGGATTGTTGTTGAGTAAGTTACGGGAAAACGGATGTTACCAGCTTCGTTGTAAACTCTTGGTATATCAAATTTGCATGTAAGATGAAAATACTGGAAATGGTTCAGGGACTACATGGATTAACTGAATTATTAGAAACAGTCAACAAAATAAGAGTGTCAGAATGACACTGAATTGTCATATTTAGATACGCTTTTCTTGATAAAATACTCTTGAATATTAAAATTAATCAGTTATGTCGTTTTACATGTCTCTTTGTACAGGAATTTAAAGATGCAAGAGTAGTGATCAACTTAAGTATAAAACACAGACCATAAAGCAGTCGTTGCCACAATAAGAACTATCAGATGAAGCAATTAAAGACCAGGAAAATGCATGTCATTCTAATCAGTAATCGAAAAAAAAAAACAACAACAAACAAAAAAAAGCTCAAATACGAGGCAGTGAGGACAAATTATGAGAAAAGAACTGAAATTTTTGTAAAATTACCCACAGAAAGAAAAAAGTGGAAGAAGAATGGAAGGTGTTCAAATCAAGCATTTTAAATACTGAAAAAAAAAAGCAAAAAAATAAATAAATAAAATGTGAAACCACGAAACAACGCCAAAACACGTATACAGAAAATAAACAAGTTGTTTGACGCTGAGGTTAAAGAATGCTGTAAAAGACAAAAAAGGAAAATATAAATAATGTCTGAAGAACAAGCAAGGACATTATTACATAGAATATAGAATAGCAAGAAGACACGTGAATAGAATATTAAGGAGAGAAAAAAAAAAGACTGGGATGAGTATGGAGAAACCATAAATGAAAACTACAAAAAGGCAACTAGAAAACTTCTACAAAAAAATAAGTGTAATGAGAACCAGAGGAGACGCCTTTGACCCAACTAGAGTGAAATTAGAGAACCAAAAAATGAACAAAGCAAACCCTAATAAGAAGGAAACAGTACTTCGAACAACTTTTCAACATCCCATCAGCTGCACAGGAAGTCAAGAAACCATCACAGACGTCAACGAAGAAATAGAACCAGAACATACTGAAAGAAGAAATTATAGAAGCCATCAGATTAGCCCCATTGAACAAATCACCAGTACAGAGAAATACCAAATGAACTAATTAAAGCAGCAAAAGAAGTAGGAACAGCATGGCTACGTAGATATTCAACCATGTTTGGGTAGAACAATAGACACCACGAGACGGGGGAAAACGCCTTTAAATACCCCAAATTTTGGAAAAGAAAGAAACGTAGCAAAAGAGACTGCACACAATACAGAGGCATCTCCCTTATATATATGAGGCGTTTCTATTTTCTACAGCTACTACAAAATTACGTAAGTCCAGTTATGTCACCGTTACTCAACAAACAGTATCAACATAATAAAACTCCCCTTTAGTGTCTTCAAACATTGAAATGAACTCATCTCATCATCTAAATTACATATCCCGGTAATCAGCAATTTGCTTCAACTCTTACAGTAGTCTTAACTGCAGTGTGTTACCCATGCCAAAGACATGTCTTATACGTTTTTTTTTCCCCCAATCTTACATTGTGATCAACATTATACGCTTGCTTGCTTGCCTGTGTTCGCTGGCTGTGAACTCCAGCGTGAAGTCCTGTATGTCGGATGGAGAAAAACCTGTTGTCCAACATCAGTGTGATGTCATACCGGACTGAGGTTTGTATAAGTATGCGTTGTCCTATGTCTGGCTATTGGTGTGCAGGCTGGTGGTTCCTCGCCGCACAGACAGATACTCTCCGACTTCGGAAGAAATCAGCGATCCAACTACGTAGCTAGGACCCCAAAGGAACCTGTTGCCCAGGACGCACGGCTAGGACGTTTTAAAGTAGGTCTTGGCGAATATAGATCCTGTCCCTGCTGCCTTGGAAAACCTCTGCGTTCCCACCAACATATATTCTGTGATGTCGGTTCCTAAATCAATCAATCAATCAATCAATCCAACATTATATTCAAAAGATGACTTCCTTTTTTGCACTGTAACAAAGTCAATGCAGGCCACCTTAAAGATGAATATAACAGAATGTATATTGAGATATTACGCAAAGGTAAGGCAACGAAAGAATCCAGGAAGTCAAATCATTCCATAAAGGCAATGTATTACGTGTTTGGGTACTTTTAATAACATTCATTCATTCATTCATTCATTCATTCATTCATTCATTATTATGCATTCATTCATTCATTCATTCATTCATTCATTCATTCATTCATTCATTAGCATGTATGTTGCAGAACATCGCTCCCATAACAAACTTCTGGAAACCCTCTCGATAATGGGAAAGATGTCCAGGACCGATATTAGTTTGTTAGTCGACAGATCATCCTCATTGCACATCGAACCATTCAGTCCATAAGTGCTCGGATCCCCTCCTCAGAAAATCCCGCAGCGTTGTAGCGGCTAAAAACACAGCAGTTCTGTGTTGGGTTATCTTTTTTTGGCTTCCTGTGTAGTGTTCTTGTTTGGTCACACCTCTTTTAATTTTGCTGTTCTCGCAGTCTGACCATGGTTGTAGATTCACAATCATCACTTAGTTTATGCAAAAGTCTTAATTCTCATAGAGCATTCAGAAATGTCACCCAGGTCCATGGCGCGTCAGTCGTCCACAGTAGTCTTACCCAGGAGCTTGTCAGCCCGCTCGTTTCCTTGTACTTCCGCATACCCTGGCACGAAGATGAAACTAATCTTTTTCAGCCGAGACCGCTCCAGGGACAGGAATCACTCTCTTCGGACCCAAACCCATCTATATCCTCTTAAGCATGCTCATTGAGTCGCTAATAAACCCATGGCCTAGTAAATGACTGTGTCTCGAGCCATGTTATTGCTTTACTTACTGCCATGACTTCCATAGTCTGGCTACTTGTGGTCTCAAGAAAAGCACCAGAATCCTCCTCACAAATATCCCTCCGGCCTGGGGTCGTAAAGGCACGAGCTTCTAACATGTCGGACGACCGACCAGCATCACCGTCTAACGAATTCTCCTAATCAACGCTTGTACTTCCGCCTCTACAGCCGCCGAATTTTCTTGTCTGCATTTTCAGTATAGTTAGATGCAAATTGAGAAAAGAGGTACATAAATCTGTGGCACTTGCACCCCCTCCTCGCCAGGTTCTAAGTCCTAAAGTGAACACACCTGTTGAGGAATGTCTTCTGTTTGACCCATCCACGACCGTCCTCTTTTTAACCTGCTGCTCTTCACCTTAATAATTTCACTATGCAGTGGATGTTGGGTGATTGCGTTAACTCTGAGGTAGGCACGTGCTCTGCAAATTTGTATTCTGTCTTCAATGGTTGGAAAATCAAGCAGGTAGCGCATCGCCCTGCATGCTGTATCTCTTGTACATCCAAGAATAATGCGCATAGCTTCGTTCTGTATACTTTCCATCCTTTCTATCTGCTTACGGCTGAGAGCAGTATCGCCATCGCATACTCAAAAACAGACATGACCAGCCCCTCGTACAGAAGACATAGATGGCGCTGCTCACAGTTTGCTGCCGCCATCACCGCCCTCGCAGCCAAACCACGCTGGCCTTTGTTATCACCTGGTCTATGTGCTCATTATAAGCAAGGCTTCGATCAAAACGCATTCCCAGGTAATTCATTTCCTGCGTTTTTCCACAGTCACTGAACACAGATTTACAGTGGTGTTGGAGTGTTGACAGTATGATTATTCAAAGAGAGCCATGTCACTATTGCCTTTGTTGGATTGACCATTGTCCCAGCTCAACACACCAAGTACTTATGCGATTGAGTTCGGTTGGTAGTTCACAACCGATATACCCATATGGAGATCATCCGCACATCTGAACCCATCTTCTCTTTGGTCTTTATCTTCCTCTCTTCCCAGGCATATGTTGTAATGGGAAAGATGCATGCTTTTAAAAATATAATTTTTGTAGTTTTATCTGTCCCAACTCCACATTTTAATCAGTTGTTCATAATAACAAAAGATTGAAAATTTAAAACACCCAAGCAAAGGAAGCATTTCATAAGATCAAGAATATTCTTTACACTATTAAGGGTGAGAAAAAGTACTTGAAATCTACATTCAGACAGTCCTGATATACAGACCGAAATCATGGCCAATTAGCAGATAATTGGGGAATAATGTAGAAGGAACGAAAATTTAGTTTTATAGTAAAACGAAAAGAACATAGTGGAAGATGGGATGTATATGATATATATATATATATATATATATATATATATATATATATTTTTATATATATATAATATATTTTATATATATATAAAATATATATAAAATATATATATATATAAAGAAAGCAAGCAGGTGGAAAACCCATCCAAGAGCAACAAAATATATACCAGAACAGTAAAGCCAAATTTCAAAGGGGCAAGCTGCAGGCTAGAGGGAAAAGCTGGCAGGAGAAAACAGAGTCACTGTACTTTGAAAGAGACAAAAGTAAGTTGTGGAAACTAATACTAATAAAACAACTGAACGATGAGGGCGCAGAGAGAAACTCAAAAATTGCACAATATAAAGACGGAAACATCTTAACAGGAAAGCAAGCAGTTGACCATTTTGCGGACACATGTGCACAAGATAAAAACATCGAAATGAGTCCAGAGAAATAACATCAGATTCGAACGAAAATGCAACATACAGGACAGACTGAAATAGCACATGAGGCTCTGGAGGCGCCTATCAAAATCAGCGAAATGGAGCTAGCAATACCCAAAAATAAAAAATGAGAAAGTCACCAGGGGCTGATGGTATCTCCAATGAAATGATCGGGAAAACCTAGGAACAGTGGCTAAAACAAAGTTGTTGCAGATCTTCAATAACAGCTAGATCTTAGGGAGCGCTCCACAACCCTGAGGCAAGCGATCATGATACCTCTATTAAAATCAGTGAAAGATTGTTCCAATACCTCCAGCTACAGACCAATTAGCCCCACCAGCTGTCTCTACAAAACATTGGAGCTCATCATCACAGACTGCAGTGGTACACTGAAAGTGAAAAAATTCTTATGACACAGCAGGCTGAATTTAGGAAGTACCTTTTTATGGAAGACCAACAACCTACCTCTATCAAGATATTGAGGATGCATTCCAAGAGAAGAAAAATGGTGCTTTCAGCATGGATAGATCTAAAGAAAACCTTTGATAAAGTCTGAAAAGAAAGTCTAATAAAAAAACTGACAAACCATAAAATCAATGGAAGAATGTACAAATGGGGAAAGCATACTTCCCCAACAGAAGCGCCCCCGTTGAGATAGACGGACTCAAGAGCAAGAAAGTACTATTGCGTCACTGGGTTCCCCAGGGTGGAGTTTGTCCCCCACACTTCGTTTAATCATCATCAATGATCTTGTTACTAAACTATCACATGAAATCAAAGCGGCAATGTACGCTGATGACCTATTTCTATGGAGCAGTAAAGATCATGCATCAATAGCCATCAGATCGCTACAAAGAGCTGTAGATGCATTAGTTGCATGGGCAAATAGATGATGTGTCAGCATAAACACTAACAAGTGCAGCACCACTCTTTATTTATCCCTCTCCAGAACAAAAGGCAGGGATCATCCTGATAATTGGAATACCCCTTTAAAAGAAAATAAAGACCCAACATAATTTGGAGTAACATTTGATGACAGGCTGACATGGAGAAAGCACATCAACAAAGCAGAAGCAAAAGCCAGAAGGAAAATAGCCAACC
>JACEFZ010026183.1:0-37760 GCA_014155875.1 Cepaea nemoralis | reverse complement strand
CCACTGACTTGTACTTTCACGCATCGAGTATGCCCTGGCCATCCTCACTGTCAGCCCTACACAGATTGGAAGACTCGAAAAGGTACAAAACGAAGCCAATGCGCATCATTTTGGGCTGCACGAGAGACACCAGTTGTGTAGCAATGAGATACCTCCTTGACTTCCCGACAATGGAACACAGAATCAAGATCTGGAGAGCTCGTGCATACTTAAAAATAAGTGCAGATGAGCAGCACCCTCTGCATGACGCTATATTCAGAGAAAAGGGTGACAGGCTAAAGAGGGGCAAATCATGGATGAGTCGGGCGGAAGATGTCGTCAGACAGGTCTGCAGTCTTACCAGTATCAACCCCGGCAAGGAATGTGTGCCGGTGCCTCCAGCCTTTTAAGTGCATTTTCTCCTGCATTATCACACTCGACAGACGGTGCAGAGAGCAGAACCCTGCCGCTGTCAATGCAGAGGTTAACGCGCTCATCTATGAACACTCAGATAGCCCCGAAGTGCTCATCTATACAGATGGATCTGTTGTAAAGCAGCAGAGAAGTGCGTGGGCATTTACAGCCCGTTCAGCGGGCCGAACCGTTCAAGAATCCAGTGGTGTCCCACTCTATGACCACGAGCAGCATGACGATGGAGGTGATGGCAGTTACACAGGCTTTCATATGGCTGGAATCACAGCATTATACCAACGTGTGTGTACTAAGTGATTCAATGAGCATGATTCAGAAGGTCGAAGCTGGATCTGTACGTAGACAGTGGACTGAATCGCTGCGGAAGTCTGTTGTCCGTAAAGTCACCTTCATCTTCGTCCCGGGACATGCGGGAGTCGAGGGAAATGAACGAGCTGACAAACTGGCTGGCTCTGCACCCCCTGTAGATGGCCAGCCCATGGATCGTGCCGATGTTATTAACGTCCTTAAAGATTTGGCGAGAACAGAGGATTTTGACGTCAGTGATTCCACATCGCTGTCCAGGATGAAAGACCTGGGAGTAAGAATCGGCACAGCCAGACGCGAGAGGTACATCGGGAAAACAAAGTGCCTCGTCAACCAACACAGAACTGGCACTATTAGCCACCGGACGCTGATGCATATGCTGGGGGGAGGATCTGAGCACCTATGGACATGTCCGGAGTGCAACGAAGATACCCCAACTGATAACTGATAACTGATAACTGATACGAGGATAAACATCGTTGATGTTCTTGATGTCGTCTTAATATCAGTTCTTCAAATCAGTTTTCTAGTAGTTTTATACGTTTCCCCAATACAGAAAATATACTTGCTTGTTACGACACCTGCCTGATGGTTGCATCAGAACTACTGCAATAATAATACACACATTTCTGGAAAACTCAATAGCAACAAATAGCAATGTTCTCTCTGAATGCTGCTAGCTGCAGCTTTGAGACTGTACCATTTCGTATTGAATATCGACTGTAATGAATCTCATTGTCTATAATGTCGCCTTGATGGTGCAATTACAAAAGCTTCTTTCAGTCCATCTAAAGCAGTGGTTCCCAAGCTTTTCAAGCAGAGGGCCATATCTACTATTTTCGGTAGTTAAGCGGGCCACAACGTTATAAAATTATAAAAGTCGTGCAATATCATTCTTACCTTTCTTAACTTTCGTCAACAAAATTCTAAAACTTTAAAGGCAGTCAGTGTCAGTACTACACTGCGGTCATTTTTTGGTTTAAAATCAAAAGTTCATTTAACAATAAATTTTAAATCAGTTTCGAAAATCGCTATTAATGTAATTAATTTACAATTGTAACTGTTCTTCATAATCAGTTACTTAAGTTAAGATGCCAGTTTATCAATGTCTGGGCACAAATCTGTCGTGCCCAAAGTCATAAGCGCAGCTAGGTTACTGTCGGTGAGTCTGGAACTTATCTTGTTTTTTATAACAGCCATTGCGAAAAATGACTGCTCGCATCTGTAAGTCGAACCAAAACGACAAATGTATCTCTGGGCGAATGAACGCAAGTGTTCAAATTGTTCGACAGACAATAGTCGCCAGAATGAAATCGTATGATCAGCTGAAGGTTGCGAACTGAACAGGCGCATTCGATAATATCTGAACATAACAACCACGAGCAGAGTAAATTATCGCACGCTGAGATTGCATTTTTTGAAATTATTAAAATATATTATTTTAAAATACGAGGTTTCGCGTGCCATTTACTAACAGCTGGCGGGCCACAAGTGGCCCGCGGGCCGTGGTTTGGGAACCTCTGATCTAAAGGTTACAGTCAAGAAGATCGACTTCACTGGGCTAGGTTCTATCCTATACGGCTGTCTTCTTTATACAGAGTGACCTGCAGAAAGTGCAGCACAGAGCACAAACTCCATAGATCCAGTGACAACCCCCGCATGGTCTCCATCCCCCACACCCACCCCCAAATAACCTGCATATTTGAAATGAATGACTGGGGCTAAGTGGTCTCGAGGTATGGTATCAGCCTCGAGTGCTGGTGGTCCCGGGTTCAAGCCCCGGTGAGGGCCGGAATTTCCCCCCCCCCCCCCCCCGGTGGACTCCTAGTAACAAACATTTCCCCTTGTCTCTGGGTAGTGAGATCAGACGCCCGTATGTATTGTTGCGCACGTAAAAAATCCCTTGGCAGTTGGAAATAAAAAAAAAGAGTAGCCAAACGGCGCTGCCTGGGCAAAATTTCGAGTTAAAAAATCTACCCAAAGTATTTTAGCATCCTCACCGGTTCTACGGAGTTCGTGCACTGAGCTGAGATTCTCCCGACTCAGGCTTGATTTTGGAGTAGAACGGAGCACTTATGGGTTACACCCGTGTGCCGTGATGTTGATCCGTCAACGAAACTAAACTATGTCGTAGTCTGGAAATGAACCCACACCTTCGAAGCACAAGCTGACCACTTCACATCTATTGATAGTAGCACAAGGCAGATGGCTGACCACTTCACATCTATTGATAGTAGTACAAGCAGATGGCTGACCACTTCACATCTATTGATAGTAGCACAAGGCAGATGGCTGACCACTTCACATCTATTGATAGTAGCACAAGGCAGATGGCTGACCACTTCACATCTATTGATAGTAGCACAAGGCAGATGACTGACCACTTCACATCTATTGATAGTAGCACAAGCAGATGGCTGACCACTTCACATCCATTGATAGTAGCACAAGGCAGATGGTTGACCACTTCACATCTATTGATAATGATAGTAGCACTTCGTAGCACAAAACAGATGGCTGACCACTTCACATCTATTGACAGTAGCACAAGCAGATGGCTGACCACTTCCACATCTATTGATAGTAGCACAGGCAGATGGCTGACCACTTCACATCTATTGATAGTAGCACAAGCAGATGGCTGACCACTTCACATCTATTGACAGTAGCACAAGACAGATGGCTGACCACTTCACATCTATTGACAGTAGCACAAGGCAGATAGATTGGACTGACCACTTCACATCCTATGACAGTAGCACAAGACAGATGGCTGACCACTTCACATCTATTTATAGTAGCACAAGGCAGATGGTTGACCACTTCACATCTACTGATAGTAGCACAAGCAGATGGCTGACCACTTCACATCTATTGATAGTAGCACAAGCAGATGGCTGACCACTTCACGTCTATTGATAGTAGCACAAGACAGATGGTGACCACTTCACATCTATTGATAGTAGCACAAGACAGATGGCTGACCACTTCACATCTATTGATAGTAGCACAAGCAGATATCTGACCACTTCACATCTATTGATAGTAGCACTTCGTGGCACAAGGCAGATAGATGACTTATCACTTCACATCTATTCATAGTAGCACTTCGTGGCACAAGGTAGATAGATGGCTGACCACTTCACGTCTATTGATAGTAGTACTTCGTAGCACAAGGCAGATAGATGACTGATCACTTCACATCTCTTGATTGTAGCACAAGGCAGATGGCTGACCACTTCACATCTATTGATAGTAGCACAAGGCAGATAGATGGCTGATCACTTCACATCTATTGATAGTAGCACAAGCAGATGGCTGACCACTTCACATCTATTGATAGTAGCACAAGGCAGATAGATGGCTGATCACTTCACATCTCTTGATAGTAGCACAAGGCAGATGGCTGACCACTTCACATCTATTGATAGTAGCACGAAGCAGATAGATGGCTGATCACTTCACATCTCTTGATAGTAGCACAAGGCAGATGGTTGGCCACTTCACATCTATTGATAGGAGCACAAGCAGATGGCTGACCACTTCACATCTATTGATAGTAGCACTTCGTAGCACAAGGCAAATAGATGGCTGACCACTTCACATCTTTTGATAGTAGCACAAGCAGATGGCTGACCACTTCACATCTATTGATAGTAGCACAAGCAGATGTGTCAGAGTCCAGAAAGGGGACGATGATGCAGTGACATCGTTACGCCCGCCAGGCGACTTAGCGCCCAGAAGGGACGCCGTAACTTCGTTACGCCGCCAGGCGAATAGTGGTTACCGGCCTGCAAGACTGCTGGCTGACAAGCGACCAGCGGTCAAGCAAGGACGATTCTAAACGCACGCATGCCTCGTGACGTCACCTGAGGTGAGAGGCGAGTTGCGCCTTAGCGGCAGACAGCTTGGGGACTTCGACTCGGACAGACGTGTGAAGAGAGAAAGGCGTTGTGTGGTATCTGTGCTGAGAGTCGAGTGTCTGGACATCTTGAGAGTGAGACGTTGTGAGCTGTATTGTGTAAGTGTATATTGAAACATCCAGTATATATCTTGTTGTGAACATCGTTCCGTATTTAATGTGTGAATAAATCCATTGAACGATGTGTCGTTGAGTCTTACGTCAAATCACGTTGTATTTGTACTGTCTCACACTGTTAGGTTAGCGAGCCAAGTTTAAGACCCTGACATGTGTGGACGTGGTGGCATTCGTCCGGCTTTGATATGAACGTGTTTTAGTGATTAACGATTTAAAACTAGAGTTTGTAAACGTGAAATTTTTGTCAAACTTTATAGTACATGTAAATGTGATCGTGGAAGGCTCATTTTCATTATTAACTACATTGTTTAAACATGTGTAAGACTATTTGTAAACGTACAATACATACATATTGTTGGATTCTGTAAGCGTGTAAAACATTTGTGATTTGTGAAACTTGTCACCGTTTTGACCTTGTCGACATTGTGATCTTGTCGCCATTTTGACCTTGTCGCCATCTTGTAAACTTGATGTCTATGTCCTTACTGAATGTTATCTTGATGTAAGTGATGTGTCATCAATGTTGTAAAGTGTTAACATAAGTATAGATTGTCTTTGTGCATTGAGTTGTGGAAAGCAGAAAGTTTTGGAAAGAGAGTAACTTGTTTTGAAAAAAAAAAATTGTTGACAGACAAACTTACGACCTACAACTACACTCAACGCCATACAAACCTAATCAATACTTAGTGACAAGCAGGCACACACCAACAAATAGACATTAATTTATTTCTCTCCAAAAACAAAGCAGGTTTTTCCGTACCATCCGAAACCTTGCCGTAGAGGTCATTTGTGTTCTTGAAGTAACGACCCTACAGTTCCTAGCCCGATTTCCAACCATTCTTCACCGCATCCAGGGCACTTGAGTATATTTTTCTTTTCTATACTTTAAGGAAGCAATTTGAGGCACGTGTTGTCAATAGAAATCAATTGTAAATTGTTATTACTAACCACTTATAACATATTCTGTGTGGCTGGTATTTCATTGACATTTTTCATCATGTCTTCATTATTTGATTTCATCGATATGGGGATAAAATTACATTTAACAGGTGATGAATTAACAAAATGGAGTGAGAAGAAATACTCTGAATACTGTGAACGCGAAGAAAGAGCAGCTGAAAGAGCTCTAAAGCAAGCAGAGATGGAAACAGCTTTAAAGCAAGCAGAAGTAGAACTGGCTGCAAAAACAAAGCAATCTGAGATAGATAGTGAATTAAAGAAGGCAGAAATAGCAGCTCAGAGTAAGAGAGAAGAACTGGAGTTACAGTTGAAAATGAAACAACTGGACACTGAGACTGCGATTAACAAAGAGTCTAAGAAATCTGAGAGACTGGAGAAAGAAAACCAGTACAAGAAATATCAAGGTATTGTACGTAATTATACCTCGGGTGACTGCATCGCAGCCTTTACCCAAAATTTTGAAACATTAATGGAACATTATCAGGTTCCACTGTCTGAATGGAACATTGTGTACATGAGGAGTTTGTCAGGGGAACCTCTTAAAGTAATTGAAACCATCCCCAAAGACCTCAGAAAAGATTACCATTATCTAAAATCTAAGATTATGGCACATTTTATGTTAGATGAGGCAGGTTACAGAGAACAATTCAGTAAGTTGAGCCCAAAACCGACTCAAACGTTCTCTGATTACCTCTGCTTAGTCCGAGATATATTCACCAAATGGACTTCAGCAGCCAAAATTGAGAAAAATTATCAGAGATTAGAAGATCTAATCATTAGAGACAAAATTGTATCATCGATTCCGTCAGCATTTTCCAAATTTTTGTTAGAGAATGAATGCACTAGTGTGGATGAGATTGAAAGACGTGGTTCGGCGTACTACACAGCCAACAAACATTGCTTTGCCACTGAAGCTACTGACATTAACTTTGTAGCAGCGGCTAACTATGACAAACCCTATAGTAGGCAGAAACCTCATAGACCTACTTCTGAGAAGTTATATCATTGCAATTATTGTAAATATTCTCATCATCAGACTGAGATGTGTGATAAAAACCCTGGCTATCATACTTACCTACTAAACATGGTAAACAGACAAGATAAGGAGCGTAAATCCTTCAAAAGTTTGCGTAAATGTTTCCTCTGTAAGGCGTACGGACACCATCGGAAAGATTGTAAGGGCAGGCATATGACCAACAAAGCAAATGCCGCCTTGTTTGATAGTTCCGCGTCTGATGAAGAAGAGCCAGAGAAACATCCTGTGAACTCAGCACAGGCTTTTGACATATTCAGCGCAAACAAATGCTCTGTTTGTAACACCTTTTATGAAGATGGTATTTTAACATGCGGTCACGCCATCCCTATTGCCAATGAAGAAGCTAATTTGGTAGTAGATTCAAAAGGCAGAATAAACATCCATCACGGATATGTAAATGGCAAATCTGCTACAGTCCTTCGCGACACAGGCAGTTCACTCATTGGTCTGAAAAGAACATTCATAATGCCTACAGACTATACAGGCAGGCACGTAACATGCAGAACATTCTCAGGCAATATTGAGAAATACCCATTAGCATGGGCATATATTGAAACACCTTTCCTCACTGGGAAAGTAAAGTGCGCTGTATTAACAAACCCAGTGTGTGATGTAATTATTGGAAATTTACCTGAGGTGAATGATAAACCTCATGACATAACATCTCTGTGTATTGATGATAACATAACATCAACATCAAATGTCATCATTGAAAATGTCACACCACCTATTGATTGTATGGTAGCTAATGTAGCACTAAGTTCTCATAACATCATTGATACCATTGTTCCATCATCATCTGATATCATTGAATGTGTGAACGCAGTAACTAGAGCTACTGCTAGAGTGCAAGATGAAAGTAAGCAAACTGAGGCTATACAATCACTCAGCCCAGTAACACTACCTACAAACACTATGAAGGAAACATTTGTAACAGCACAAAAAGCTGATCCTTCATTGTCAAAATACTTTAATCTGATCGGCCAAAAGCCAAAGGTAACCAAGAATGCAAAATGGCATTTTGCTGTGAAAAATGATATACTCACCAGGTATTACACCAGAGGTGACAACACCACAGAGCAAACTGTTTTGCCAACAAATTATCGCAAGCAAGCCTTACATCTTGCCCACGATATACCTCTTGCAGGGCATATGGCATACGTTAAGACCAGATCTAGATTATTGACACAGTTTCATTGGCCCAAATTTTGCAATGACATTAAAGCATATTGCAGAAGTTGTGACACCTGCCAGAAACTGGTAAAAAAAGGTAAACACCCACAGGCAAAGTTACAAGTCACTGACTTAGCCAGTCGACCTTTTGAAAAACTATCTGTTGACATAGTGGGCCCTCTCAATCATACAACAACTAGAGGGAATAAATTTATTCTAACTGTTATTGATCAATGTACTCGCTGGCCAGAAGCTATTCCGCTAAAGAACATAACTGCCAATGACATAATGGAAGTTTTCTTCCATATTTTTTCTAGGATAGGTTTTCCAGATACTATCCAATCTGATAGGGGCACTCAGTTTATTGCCGCATCGACTCAGGCTTTCACCAAAATGTTGGGAGTGAAGCAATGTTTCAATTCCCCGTACCATCCTCACAGTAGCGGAGTAATAGAAAAATTTAACGGGGATCTAAAGCACATGCTTGCAAAAGTAACGCAAGAGCACCCCAATAACTGGGATTTATATCTACCAGCTATTCTTTTTGCTTATCGCGAGGTACCACATGCTAGTACCGGTTTCTCTCCTTTTGAACTTATCTATGGTGCCAAACCACGCGGCCCATTGACCATTTATCACCAAATGTTAACTGACTCTACTCCAGTACTTAAACCCATATCATCATACGTATATGTTACATCATTGCGTGAAAGAATCATCAAATCATGTATTATTGCAAAGAATGCACTAAAACTATCTGGTGCTACTTATAGACAGTATGCTGACAAAGGTAACAGGACAATAACGTTGACACCTGGACAGGACGTTCTTCTACTACTACCTAGTGACAGACATTTACTGACTGATTCTTGGCAGGGACCTTTCAAAGTGACGAGACAGATCTCACCTGTAGACTACGAAATCCTAATAAAAGACAAACACAAAATATATCACATAAATATGCTAAGACCATACCACAACAGAGACAACGAACAAGACGATACGACAGCGTGTACAGTGATAATAGATCACGAAGATGACGATGCTAGTGACGAGATTCCAACACCTACATTAGACACGACAAGCTGCTTGAAGGATATCAAAATCAATCCAAAGTTAAATCAAGCAGAGACAAACAGTTGCAAACAGCTTATACAGCAGTACAACACCATCTTTTCCAACAACCCAGGACAAACAGAATTAGTAAAGCATCACATCACACTCACATCAAACACACCCATAAAATGCAGACCATACACCATCCCATTACACTACAAGGAACATTTACACAAAGAAATAATCAACTTAGAGAAAAACAACATCATAAGACGATCCCAGTCAGACTTCTCATCGCCAATGGTGATAATACGGAAAAAGGACAATACAATAAGACTGTGCATCGACTATAGCAAGTAAATAAAATTACTGTTCTTGATTTGGAGCCAATGGCAAACACTGACGATCTTTTGACAGAACTGACAGACGCTAGGTTCTTTTCGACTTTAGATATGACTAAAGGATATTATCAGATAGAAGTAGACGAACAGAGCAGACATCTGACAGCTTTTGCCACACCGTGGGGACTGTACGAATGGTGCAAACTTCCATTTGGGCTTGTTAATGCCCCTGCCACCTTCGTTCGTATGACACGACTTCTTCTTGTAGACATTCCTAACATAATTTGCTATATCGACGACATCTGTGTTCACACAGAGACAATGACAGAGCACATTAAGACGTTAGAACAGACATTTGAACGTATTAGACAGCACGGACTGACTGTAAAGCCTGCGAAAGTAGACATAGCCTACCAGGAAATAACTTTCTTGGGGTACAAAATATCCAATGGCTTTGTCATGACAGACGATAAAATTGTGTCCAAAATATTAAAACTATCACTTCCGACTACTAAGAAACAAGTCAGAAGTCTTTTGGGATTGATAAATTACTACAGGCAGTTCATTCCTGATTTTTCCGAACTGACCGAAGTGTTTACTAATTTACTAACCAAAGATAAACCAGAGAAAATTGTAAACAATGAATGCCTACAAATTGCATTCCGAAAAGTTCTAGCATATTTTTCTGATAATAGTTTGAATAATCTTATCCTCAAATTGCCCAATCTCCGTTTACCTTTCAGATTGCGTACAGATGCTAGCTCCGTGGCGATTGGAGCAGTCTTGTTGCAGGAGTACAACAACATACTCCATCCCGTTTACTTCGTATCCAGGAAACTAAAGCCCAGAGAACGGGCGTGGTCTATCCCTCAATTGGAAGCCCTAGCTTTGGTGGTGGGTATAACAAAATTGTCCAGATTTCTTCTAGGACGGCACTTTATCGTGGAATCTGACAGCAGCCCTTTACGGTTTATAAATTCAGGAATACCCTCAAATCATATGGTAGCGCGCTGGTCTTTGAAACTTCAAGATTATAGCTTTGAGGTTCGACATATTCCAGGCAGAACCAACTCAATTGCCGATCTTTTGTCCCGTTGTCCGACCGACCCAGTAAGCACCAATGTCTGAGTGCGGTGTGTGCAAATACACTCAGACCGACACAGCCATTATTGAGTGAATAATTTTTTTTACTATTCACAAAAAGCTGTGCATTGTCTATAATGTGATGTGATAGGGGTTATCCCGATTATAAATAGTGTTCTTATTTTACTAGTTCATGTAGTGATTGTCGTGTATAATTGTGTAGTGTGTGGTAGAAAGCGAACTTTATTAATTGTATATACCAAGAACAATAACAGTGTCACATTCGCGAAAGTACTTACCTTGAGCGAACTATCCAAGTTGACAGTGACATCTGCGTGTGGATCATTCTATTTTAATGACGAGTATGAATGTGTAAACTGAACATTGACAACTACTCCACTGCAGTGAACCGAAATCCATAATGTTCGGTAGTGAAACATCCAACATGAACATTCAATCGTAATCCAGAAGGTTTTGTGAAACATCGAACATACGAACTGTGAGAAAGGCACTTTCCGTAACTACATCAAACCGGAACAAGTGTGTTCTACAAGCTTCTACATCAGCTGATTTAATGTTCGTGTGTACTTCCGGATTAGTTAGGAATTTAGAGTAAAAGTAGCAGACGACAAATAAAAGTTCATATATCTATGACGATTCTAAAATGTTTAAGAATCTATAAAATGAAATACACGAATTGTGTGTTTATTTATTTATGTAGTGTAATCTTAGAATCATATCTTGATTAATGTATTCATATTACCGACTTTTTCTCGTTAATATGAAGAAACGTCAAGCGATGACGCTAAGAAATAATAGAATTATTGTAAATTATTGTATTTCATGAATGTTAAAATTATTTCCCTTTCATTTGTGTGTTATTACATCCCTACACAAAGGGCCATAATTTGAAATGTATTCATTAATGTGTTGCGTATAAATAGGCATGCTGTTGCCAGATTGTCAACACAACAGGTAGACATTTACTATGCATGGCAGAGGTTGCCGACATTGCAGACCAACACGAGAGCTACTGACCAAACAAGGGCAGAGTTTGAGCGTTTTATACGGCTTATAAAAGTCGTATTTCAGTCTGGCTAGATGGTTTTTGTTTCAAGAACCATATTATTACTTTTTTTTCAAATTGCTGCGAGGTAGATGCGTGAAGCTGGATACTACTGATCTGACTGGGTCACTAATGCAATTGAGGTAGTCAGCCATCGAGGGGATGAAACCTGACAAGTGTTAAAGGTTGAACACCACATGTCATTGAATGCAATGTACATTTCTTATATATTTCTATGGCATATGTGTATTTATTTGTATGTGTATATAACAACAAAAGGGTAGACTCTGACAAGGTTTAAATATTAACCCATTATGTATATATATGAGACATGAAAGATGACATCTTTCATGAATTTGCCGGGGGAGCGTGTCAGAGTCCAGAAAGGGGACGATGATGCAGTGACATCGTTACGCCCGCCAGGCGACTTAGCGCCCAGAAGGGACGCCGTAACTTCGTTACGCCGCCAGGCGAATAGTGGTTACCGGCCTGCAAGACTGCTGGCTGACAAGCAACCAGCGGTCAAGCAAGGACGACGCTAAACGCACGCATGCCTCGTGACGTCACCTGAGGTGAGAGGCGAGTTGCACCTTAGCGGCAGACAGCTTGGGGACTTCGACTCGGACAGACGTGTGAAGAGAGAAAGGCGTTGTGTGGTATCTGTGCTGAGAGTCGAGTGTCTGGACATCTTGAGAGTGAGACGTTGTGAGCTGTATTGTGTAAGTGTATATTGAAACATCCAGTATATATCTTGTTGTGAACATCGTTCCGTATTTAATGTGTGAATAAATCCATTGAACGATGTGTCGTTGAGTCTTACGTCAAATCACGTTGTATTTGTACTGTCTCACACTGTTAGGTTAGCGAGCCAAGTTTAAGACCCTGACAAGATGGCTGACCACTTCACATCTATTGACAGTAGCACAAGACAGATGGCTGACCACTTCACATCTATTGACAGTAGCACAAGGCAGATAGATGGCTGACCACTTCACATCTATTGATAGGAGCACAAGGCAGATGGCTGACCACTTCACATCTATTGATAGTAGCACAAGCAGATGTCTGACCACTTCACATCTATTGACAGTAGCACAAGACAGCTGGCTGACCACTTCACATCTATTTACAGTAGCACAAGGCAGATAGATGGCTGACCACTTCACATCTATTGACAGTAGCACAAGACAGATGGCTGACCACTTCACATCTATTTATAGTAGCACAAGGCAGATGGTTGACCACTTCACATCTACTGATAGTAGCACAAGCAGATGGCTGACCACTTCACATCTATTGATAGTAGCACAAGCAGATGGCTGACCACTTCACGTCTATTGATAGTAGCACAAGACAGATGGTTGACCACTTCACATCTATTGATAGTAGCACAAGACAGATGGCTGACCACTTCACATCTATTGATAGTAGCACAAGCAGATGACTGACCACTTCACATCTATTGATAGTAGCACTTCGTGGCACAAGGCAGATAGATGACCTATCACTTCACATCTATTCATAGTAGCACTTCGTGGCACAAGGCAGATAGATGGCTGACCACTTCACGTCTATTGATAGTAGTACTTCGTAGCACAAGGCAGATAGATGACTGATCACTTCACATCTCTTGATTGTAGCACAAGGCAGAAGGCTGACCACTTCACATCTATTGATAGTAGCACAAGGCAGATAGATGGCTGATCACTTCACATCTATTGATAGTAGCACAAGCAGATGGCTGACCACTTCACATCTATTGAAAGTAGCACAAGGCAGATAGATGGCTGATCACTTCACATCTCTTGATAGTAGCACAAGGCAGATGGCTGACCACTTCACATCTATTGATAGTAGCACAAAGCAGATAGATGGCTGATCACTTCACATCTCTTGATAGTAGCACAAGGCAGATGGCTGACCACTTCACATCTATTGATAGGAGCACAAGCAGATGGCTGACCACTTCACATCTATTGATAGTAGCACTTCGTAGCACAAGGCAGATAGATGACTGATCACTTCACATCTATTGATAGTAGTACTTCGTAGCACAAGGCAGAAGATGACTGATCACTTCACATTCATTTATAGTAGTACTTCGTAGCACAAGGCAGATAGATGGCTGACCACTTCACATCTATTGACAGTAGCACAAGACAGATGGCTGACCACTTCACATCTATTTATAGTAGCACAAGGCAGATGGTTGACCACTTCACATCTACTGATAGTAGCACAAGCAGATGGCTGACCACTTCACATCTATTGATAGTAGCACAAGCAGATGGCTGACCACTTCACGTCTATTGATAGTAGCACAAGACAGATGGTTGACCACTTCACATCTATTGATAGTAGCACAAGACAGATGGCTGACCACTTCACATCTATTGATAGTAGCACAAGCAGATGACTGACCACTTCACATCTATTGATAGTAGCACTTCGTGGCACAAGGCAGATAGATGACCTATCACTTCACATCTATTCATAGTAGCACTTCGTGGCACAAGGCAGATAGATGGCTGACCACTTCACGTCTATTGATAGTAGTACTTCGTAGCACAAGGCAGATAGATGACTGATCACTTCACATCTCTTGATTGTAGCACAAGGCAGAAGGCTGACCACTTCACATATATTGATAGTAGCACAAGGCAGATAGATGGCTGATCACTTCACATCTATTGATAGTAGCACAAGCAGATGGCTGACCACTTCACATCTATTGAAAGTAGCACAAGGCAGATAGATGGCTGATCACTTCACATCTCTTGATAGTAGCACAAGGCAGATGGCTGACCACTTCACATCTATTGATAGTAGTACTTCGTAGCACAAGGCAGATAGATGACTGATCACTTCACATCTATTGATAGTAGTACTTCGTAGCACAAGGCAGAAGATGACTGATCACTTCACATTCATTTATAGTAGTACTTCGTAGCACAAGGCAGATAGATGGCTGACCACTTCACATCTATTGACAGTAGCACAAGACAGATGGCTGACCACTTCACATCTATTTATAGTAGCACAAGGCAGATGGTTGACCACTTCACATCTACTGATAGTAGCACAAGCAGATGGCTGACCACTTCACATCTATTGATAGTAGCACAAGCAGATGGCTGACCACTTCACGTCTATTGATAGTAGCACAAGACAGATGGTTGACCACTTCACATCTATTGATAGTAGCACAAGACAGATGGCTGACCACTTCACATCTATTGATAGTAGCACAAGCAGATGACTGACCACTTCACATCTATTGATAGTAGCACTTCGTGGCACAAGGCAGATAGATGACCTATCACTTCACATCTATTCATAGTAGCACTTCGTGGCACAAGGCAGATAGATGGCTGACCACTTCACGTCTATTGATAGTAGTACTTCGTAGCACAAGGCAGATAGATGACTGATCACTTCACATATCTTGATTGTAGCACAAGGCAGAAGGCTGACCACTTCACATCTATTGATAGTAGCACAAGGCAGATAGATGGCTGATCACTTCACATCTATTGATAGTAGCACAAGCAGATGGCTGACCACTTCACATCTATTGAAAGTAGCACAAGGCAGATAGATGGCTGATCACTTCACATCTCTTGATAGTAGCACAAGGCAGATGGCTGACCACTTCACATCTATTGATAGTAGCACAAAGCAGATAGATGGCTGATCACTTCACATCTCTTGATAGTAGCACAAGGCAGATGGCTGACCACTTCACATCTATTGATAGGAGCACAAGCAGATGGCTGACCACTTCACATCTATTGATAGTAGCACAAGCAGATGGCTGACCATTTCACATCTATTGATAGTAGCACTTCGTGGCACACAGCAGATAGATGGCTGACCACTTCACATCTATTGATAGTAGCACAAGGCAGATAGATGACTGATCACTTCACATCTATTGATAGTAGAACTTCGTAGCACAAGGCAGATAGATGACTGATCACTTCACATCTATTGATAGTAGTACTTCGTAGCACAAGGCAGAAGATGACTGATCACTTCACATTCATTTATAGTAGTACTTCGTAGCACAAGGCAGATAGATGACTGATCACTTCACATCTATTGATAGTAGTACTTCGTAGCACAAGGCAGATAGATGGCTGACCACTTCACATCTATTGATAGTAGCACAAGGCAGATGGCTGACCACTTCACATCTATTGATAGTAGCACAAGCAGATGACTGACCACTTCACATCTATTGATAGTAGTACTTCGTAGCACAAGGCAGATAGATGGCTGACCACTTCACATCTATTGATAGTAGCACTTCGTAGCACAAGGCAGATAGATGGCTGACCACTTCATGTCTATTGATAGTAGTACTTCGTAGCACAAGGCAGATAGATGGCTGACCCCTTCACATCTATTGATAGTAGCACAAGGCAGACGACGGACCACTTCACATCTATTGATAGTAGCACAAGGCAGATGGCTGACCACTTCACATCTATTGATAGTAGCACAAGGCAGATGGCTGACCACTTCGCATTTATTGATAGTAGTACTTCGTAGCACACGGCAGATAGATGGCTGACCACTTCACGTCTATTGATAGTAGCGCTTCGTAGCACAAGGCAGATAGAAAGCTGACCACTTCACATCTATTGATAGTAGCACAAGGCAGATAGATGACTGACCACTTCACATCTATTGATAGTAGTACTTCGTAGCACAAGGCAGATAGATGGCTGACCACTTCACATCTATTGGTAGTAGTACTTCGTAGCACAAGGCAGATAGATGGCTGACCACTTCACATCTATTGATAGTAGTACTTCGTAGCACAAGGCAGATAGATGGCTGACCACTTCACATCTATTGATAGTAGCACAAGGCAGATAGATGACTGATCACTTCACATCTATTGATAGTAGTACGTCGTGACACAAGGCAGATAGATGGCTGACCACTTTAAATCTATTGATAGTAGCACAAGGCAGATAGATGGCTGACAACTTCACATCTATTGATAGTAGCACAAGGCAGATAGATGGCTGACCACTTCACATCTATTGATAGTAGTACGCCGTGACACAAGGCAGATAGATGGCTGACCACTTCACATCTATTGATAGTAGCACAAGGCAGATGGCTGACCACTTCACATCTATTGATAGTAGCACAAGGCAGATGGCTGACCACTTCACATCTATTGATAGTAGCACTTCGTAGCACAAGGCAGATGGCTGACCACTTCACATCTATTGATAGTAGCACAAGGCAGATGACTGACTACTTCACATCTCTTGATAGTAGCACAAGGCAGATGGTTGACTACTTCACATCTGTTGATAGTAGTACTTCGTAGCACAAGGCAGATAGATGGCTGACCACTTCACATCTATTGATAGTAGCACAAGGCAGATAGATGACTGATCACTTCACATCTATTGATAGTAGTACTTCGTAGCATAAGGTAGACAGATGATTGATCACTTTACATCTATTGATAGTAGCACAAGGCAGATAGATGACTGATCACTTCACACCTATTGATAGTAGTACTTCGTAGCACAAGGCAGATAGATGACTGATCACTTCACATCTATTGATAGTAGCACAAGGCAGATAGATGACTGATCACTTCACATCTATTGATAGTAGTACAAGCAGATGGCTGACCACTTCACATCTATTGATAGTAGCACAAGGCAGATGGCTGACCACTTCACATCTATTGATAGTAGCACAAGGCAGATGGCTGACCACTTCACATCTATTGATAGTAGCACAAGGCAGATGACTGACCACTTCACATCTATTGATAGTAGCACAAGCAGATGGCTGACCACTTCACATCCATTGATAGTAGCACAAGGCAGATGGTTGACCACTTCACATCTATTGATAATGATAGTAGCACTTCGTAGCACAAGATAGATGGCTGACCACTTCACATCTATTGACAGTAGCACAAGCAGATGGCTGACCACTTCACATCTATTGATAGTAGCACAAGGCAGATGGCTGACCACTTCACATCTATTGATAGTAGCACAAGCAGATGGCTGACCACTTCACATCTATTGACAGTAGCACAAGACAGATGGCTGACCACTTCACATCTATTGACAGTAGCACAAGGCAGATAGATGGCTGACCACTTCACATCTATTGACAGTAGCACAAGACAGATGGCTGACCACTTCACATCTATTTATAGTAGCACAAGGCAGATGGTTGACCACTTCACATCTACTGATAGTAGCACAAGCAGATGGCTGACCACTTCACATCTATTGATAGTAGCACAAGCAGATGGCTGACCACTTCACGTCTATTGATAGTAGCACAAGACAGATGGTTGACCACTTCACATCTATTGATAGTAGCACAAGACAGATGGCTGACCACTTCACATCTATTGATAGTAGCACAAGCAGATATCTGACCACTTCACATCTATTGATAGTAGCACTTCGTGGCACAAGGCAGATAGATGACTTATCACTTCACATCTATTCATAGTAGCACTTCGTGGCACAAGGCAGATAGATGGCTGACCACTTCACGTCTATTGATAGTAGTACTTCGTAGCACAAGGCAGATAGATGACTGATCACTTCACATCTCTTGATTGTAGCACAAGGCAGATGGCTGACCACTTCACATCTATTGATAGTAGCACAAGGCAGATAGATGACTGATCACTTCACATCTCTTGATTGTAGCACAAGGCAGATGGCTGACCACTTCACATCTATTGATAGTAGCACAAGGTAGATAGATGGCTGATCACTTCACATCTCTTGATAGTAGCACAAGGCAGATGGTTGACCACTTCACATCTATTGATAGGAGCACAAGCAGATGGCTGACCACTTCACATCTATCGATAGTAGCACTTCGTAGCACAAGGCAGATAGATGGCCGACCACTTCACATCTATTGATAGTAGCACAAGCAGATGGCTGACCACTTCACATCTACTGATAGTAGCACAAGCAGATGGCTGACCATTTCACATCTATTGATAGTAGCACTTCGTGGCACACAGCAGATAGATGGCTGACCACTTCACGTCTATTGATAGTAGCACTTCGTGACACAAGGCAGATAGATGGCTGACCACTTCACATCTATTGATAGTAGCACAAGGCAGATAGATGACTGATCACTTCACATCTATTGATAGTAGAACTTCGTAGCACAAGGCAGATAGATGACTGATCACTTCACATCTATTGATAGTAGTACTTCGTAGCACAAGGCAGAAGATGACTGATCACTTCACATTCATTTATAGTAGTACTTCGTAGCACAAGGCAGATAGATGACTGATCACTTCACATCTATTGATAGTAGTACTTCGTAGCACAAGGCAGATAGATGGCTGACCACTTCACATCTATTGATAGTAGCACAAGGCAGATGGCTGACCACTTCACATCTATTGATAGTAGCACAAGCAGATGACTGACCACTTCACATCTATTGATAGTAGTACTTCGTAGCACAAGGCAGATAGATGGCTGACCACTTCACATCTATTGATAGTAGCACTTCGTAGCACAAGGCAGATAGATGGCTGACCACTTCATGTCTATTGATAGTAGTACTTCGTAGCACAAGGCAGATAGATGGCTGACCCCTTCACATCTATTGATAGTAGCACAAGGCAGACGACGGACCACTTCACATCTATTGATAGTAGCACAAGGCAGATGGCTGACCACTTCACATCTATTGATAGTAGCACAAGGCAGATGGCTGACCACTTCGCATTTATTGATAGTAGTACTTCGTAGCACACGGCAGATAGATGGCTGACCACTTCACGTCTATTGATAGTAGCGCTTCGTAGCACAAGGCAGATAGAAAGCTGACCACTTCACATCTATTGATAGTAGCACAAGGCAGATAGATGACTGACCACTTCACATCTATTGATAGTAGTACTTCGTAGCACAAGGCAGATAGATGGCTGACCACTTCACATCTATTGGTAGTAGTACTTCGTAGCACAAGGCAGATAGATGGCTGACCACTTCACATCTATTGATAGTAGTACTTCGTAGCACAAGGCAGATAGATGGCTGACCACTTCACATCTATTGATAGTAGCACAAGGCAGATAGATGACTGATCACTTCACATCTATTGATAGTAGTACGTCGTGACACAAGGCAGATAGATGGCTGACCACTTCAAATCTATTGATAGTAGCACAAGGCAGATAGATGGCTGACAACTTCACATCTATTGATAGTAGCACAAGGCAGATAGATGGCTGACCACTTCACATCTATTGATAGTAGTACGCCGTGACACAAGGCAGATAGATGGCTGACCACTTCACATCTATTGATAGTAGCACAAGGCAGATGGCTGACCACTTCACATCTATTGATAGTAGCACAAGGCAGATGGCTGACCACTTCACATCTATTGATAGTAGCACTTCGTAGCACAAGGCAGATGGCTGACCACTTCACATCTATTGATAGTAGCACAAGGCAGATGACTGACTACTTCACATCTCTTGATAGTAGCACAAGGCAGATGGTTGACTACTTCACATCTGTTGATAGTAGTACTTCGTAGCACAAGGCAGATAGATGGCTGACCACTTCACATCTATTGATAGTAGCACAAGGCAGATAGATGACTGATCACTTCACATCTATTGATAGTAGTACTTCGTAGCATAAGGTAGACAGATGATTGATCACTTTACATCTATTGATAGTAGCACAAGGCAGATAGATGACTGATCACTTCACACCTATTGATAGTAGTACTTCGTAGCACAAGGCAGATAGATGACTGATCACTTCACATCTATTGATAGTAGCACAAGGCAGATAGATGACTGATCACTTCACATCTATTGATAGTAGTACAAGCAGATGGCTGACCACTTCACATCTATTGATAGTAGCACAAGGCAGATGGCTGACCACTTCACATCTATTGATAGTAGCACAAGGCAGATGGCTGACCACTTCACATCTATTGATAGTAGCACAAGGCAGATGACTGACCACTTCACATCTATTGATAGTAGCACAAGCAGATGGCTGACCACTTCACATCCATTGATAGTAGCACAAGGCAGATGGTTGACCACTTCACATCTATTGATAATGATAGTAGCACTTCGTAGCACAAGACAGAGGGCTGACCACTTCACATCTATTGACAGTAGCACAAGCAGATGGCTGACCACTTCACATCTATTGATAGTAGCACAAGGCAGATGGCTGACCACTTCACATCTATTGATAGTAGCACAAGCAGATGGCTGACCACTTCACATCTATTGACAGTAGCACAAGACAGATGGCTGACCACTTCACATCTATTGACAGTAGCACAAGGCAGATAGATGGCTGACCACTTCACATCTATTGACAGTAGCACAAGACAGATGGCTGACCACTTCACATCTATTTATAGTAGCACAAGGCAGATGGTTGACCACTTCACATCTACTGATAGTAGCACAAGCAGATGGCTGACCACTTCACATCTATTGATAGTAGCACAAGCAGATGGCTGACCACTTCACGTCTATTGATAGTAGCACAAGACAGATGGTTGACCACTTCACATCTATTGATAGTAGCACAAGACAGATGGCTGACCACTTCACATCTATTGATAGTAGCACAAGCAGATATCTGACCACTTCACATCTATTGATAGTAGCACTTCGTGGCACAAGGCAGATAGATGACTTATCACTTCACATCTATTCATAGTAGCACTTCGTGGCACAAGGCAGATAGATGGCTGACCACTTCACGTCTATTGATAGTAGTACTTCGTAGCACAAGGCAGATAGATGACTGATCACTTCACATCTCTTGATTGTAGCACAAGGCAGATGGCTGACCACTTCACATCTATTGATAGTAGCACAAGGTAGATAGATGGCTGATCACTTCACATCTATTGATAGTAGCACAAGCAGATGGCTGACCACTTCACATCTATTGATAGTAGCACAAAGCAGATAGATGGCTGATCACTTCACATCTCTTGATAGTAGCACAAGGCAGATGGTTGACCACTTCACATCTATTGATAGGAGCACAAGCAGATGGCTGACCACTTCACATCTATCGATAGTAGCACTTCGTAGCACAAGGCAGATAGATGGCCGACCACTTCACATCTATTGATAGTAGCACAAGCAGATGGCTGACCACTTCACATCTACTGATAGTAGCACAAGCAGATGGCTGACCATTTCACATCTATTGATAGTAGCACTTCGTGGCACACAGCAGATAGATGGCTGACCACTTCACGTCTATTGATAGTAGCACTTCGTGACACAAGGCAGATAGATGGCTGACCACTTCACATCTATTGATAGTAGCACAAGCAGATGGCTGACCACTTCACATCTATTGATAGTAGCACTTCGTGGCACAAGGCAGATAGATGGCTGACCACTTCACATCTATTGATAGTAGCACAAGCAGATGGCTGACCACTTCACATCTATTGATAGTAGCACAAGCAGATGGCTGACCACTTCACATCTATTGATAGTAGCCCTTCGTGGCACACAGCAGATAGATGGCTGACCACTTCACGTCTATTGATAGTAGCACTTCGTGACACAAGGCAGATAGATGGCTGACCACTTCACATCTATTGATAGTAGCACAAGCAGATGGCTGACTACTTCACATCTATTGATAGTAGCACTTCGTGGCACAAGGCAGATAGATGGCTGACCACTTCACGTCTATTGATAGTAGCACTTCGTGACACAAGGCAGATAGATGGCTGACCACTTCACATCTATTGATAGTAGCACAAGCAGATGGCTGACCACTTCACATCTATTGATAGTAGCACAAGCAGATGGCTGACCACTTCACATCTATTGATAGTAGCACTTCGTGGCACAAGGCAGATAGATGGCTGACCACTTCACGTCTATTGATAGTAGCACTTCGTGACACAAGGCAGATAGATGGCTGACCACTTCACATCTATTGATAGTAGCACAAGGCAGATGGTTGACCACTTCACATCTATTGATAGTAGCACTTCGTGGCACAAGGCAGATAGATGGCTGACCACTTCACATCTATTGATAGTAGCACAAAGCAGATAGATGGCTGATCACTTCACATCTCTTGATAGTAGCACAAGGCAGATGGCTGACCACTTCACATCTATTGATAGGAGCACAAGCAGATCGCTGACCACTTCACATCTATTGATAGTAGCACAAGGCAGATGGCTGACCACTTCACATCTATTGATAGGAGCACAAGGCAGATGGCTGACCACTTCACATCTATTGATAGTAGCATAAGCAGATGGCTGACCACTTCACATCTATTGATAGTAGCACAAGGCAGATGGCTGACCACTTCACATCTATTGATAGGAGCACAAGCAGATGGCTGACCACTTCACATCTATTGATAGTAGCACTTAGTAGGACAAGGCAGATAGATGGCTGACCACTTCACATCTATTGATAACAAACAACCAGCTGGTTGGTGGAACCAGAGCTGCACAGAGTCGCTGGAAAAAAGAAAGAAGGCGCTCCAACAATACAGAAGAATGAGGACAGACGAAAACTACAACGAATACAAAATTCAGAGGAATGAAGCCAACAGACTGATAACCAAAGCCAAAGAAACAGCATGGAAAGCGTACTGCCAGAAATTGTCACCAGACACACCCACAAAAGAAGTATGGGAGCAAATAAAAGCTATACAAAGAAACCAAACAAACAGCAATATTCCAACAATAAAAATACCAACACTAGCAGTAACAGACAAAGAAAAAGCAGACGCGTTCGACAAATACTTCTACGAAGTCTGCTCCAACATGTCACTAGGAGAGCAGGAAAAACAAAGACGAGAAAAATACGCTGAAGAGGTGGAAGAACTGCAACAAGAAATAGAGGACTTCTACATGGACGCAGACATAACGACTGACGAAGTAACATCAGCAATCAAGGAAAAGGACGACACAGCAGCAGGGTCAGACATCCTAAACTATACAATACTGAAAAGGATACCAAGAAAAACAATGGAGACAATAACAGCTCTCTACAACAAAGTGTGGCAGACGGGACAAATACCAGCACAATGGAAGAAGGCGACAGTTATACCAGTCAAAAAGCAGTTCAAGAACTCACAAAGAATCGACTCATACAGACCAATATCCCTGACATCACACCTCGGAAAAATTATGGAAACAGTCATCAATAAAAGAATCACACACCACCTGGAGAAAAACGGACTAATTAGCGACACACAGTCAGGGTTTAGAGCCAACCGAAGCGCAATTGACCAAATAATTAAGCTAGAAAACCACGTAAAGAGGGCATTCAAAAAAGGAGAGAAAACGATAGCAGTATTTTTAGATCTGGCTAAAGCATATGACCAATGCTGGAGACAAGCAGCTCTGATCAAAATCAACAAAATAGGGATAATAGGCAGGACATATCGATATATCGAAAACTTCCTACAGAACAGAAGCTTCACCGTACGAATAAAAAACGAGGAATCCAGAACCTATGAGCAAGAAAACGGAATACCACAGGGATCGGTAATATCACCAACAATATTCACAATATTAGTAAATGACCTAGATGAAGAAAACTAGAAGACAGGATAGGGATATCGCAATTCGCCGACGACTGTGCAATATGGAGAAGCGGAAGACACATAAAAACCACAAGAGACCGACTACAACGGCAACTAAATAGAATTGCCAAATGGATGGAAAAATGAGGCTTCCAGATCAACACAGACAAAACGGTCAGTATGATAATCAACGCGAAAAGGAAACGAAACTACACGGACGGGGACATCAAGATCCAAGGGAAGAATATAAAGAGAACAAAAAACACAAGATTCCTCGGGATGACACTAGACGAACAACTAAGTTGGAGAAAACATATAGACCAGACAGTCGAAAAAGGCAAAAAGACAATAAATATTCTAAGAGTAATTAAAGGCAGTGGATGGGGAGCCCATACAAAAACGTTGCTAATGCTATACAAATCTCTGATCAGAGGAAGAATAGAATACGGAAGCATAGTATACGACGCTGCACCGGAACACAACAAAAGAAGACTGGACTCAATACAGAACCAAGCGCTGGGCATTATCCTAGGAACAGGCAAGCAAACACTAAGGGAAGCTCTAGAGGTAGCACTAGGAGTACTTCCACTACAACTGAGAAGAAAGCAATTAGTGTACAACTACTGGATGAAGGCTGCGAAGGATACAAGACACCCCGCGTTCTGTGCATTCGAAGAAAACAGAAGCAAATGGGGAGGAATACCCATACAAAAGACACAAACACCAGCAGGATGGACAGCTGCACAAGAGATGAACGCGGACGAGAAACTAGCCAGGGCACTGGCACGAACGAAAGTCCACAGACAAACAACACCCCAATGGGAGCTAGAACTACCATTGACGGATACGACACTCGCGAGCATAATTAGTAAATCAACAGAGGACAGGGAAGCCAAAGACATAGCGGAGGAATACATAAGACAAATAAGCACGGACAACCTCACTATCTACACAGACGGATCAAAGAACGAGAATGGGGAGGTAGGGGCAGGAGTAGTAGTACCATACCGGAACATCCAAAAGGAGTACAAAATAACAGACAATACATCGGTATACACGGCAGAACTAGTGGGTATTATGAAAGGACTAGAAATAGCAACAGAGAACCCCCCTATAAAACTAACTATACTGACGGACTCACTATCTGCAGTACAAGCACTAGGCAACCACACTAAAGTGAACAGACAAGACCTGAAAGAGAAAATACTAACACTAACAACAAAACTAAGAAGTATGGGATGCCAGGTCACAATTGTATGGATACCAGCACACAGAGGGATAACTGGCAATGAGAGGGCAGACAGGGCCGCAAAACGCGGGACAAGCAGCCAGAATATAGTAAACACAGGACTCAGGCATTCTGGAGGCAAAAAGCATTATCAAACAACAAGTAATCGACAAATGGAAACAACAATGGAGAGACAGCAATAAAGGACGACACGCCTACCACATGCTCAGAGAACCAAGTATGAAAAGTCAAGTGAAAGACAACACAAAAATACCAACGTACAAGAAACTATGGAGATTGAGAATCGGGAAATGGAAAGATAAAATCACCCGACCACTTTGCACTGATTGCCTGGAGGAAAACACTATAGAACACTACCTACTGTCGTGCACAGCCTATGCCCAGGAACGCAGGGACCTAGTAGAATACTTCCAAACAAGAAACACGACGATGACGATGAAGGAATGCCTACAGGTGGAAGGCGACAAAGAAGTACAAAAGCTTACAAAACAATTCATTGCAAGAACAGGGAAAGAAATATAACCAACATAAAATTAAGCCAACAGCAAAATAAAAATACAGTGATGAAAAACTCGACCACACGAAAACCAGACAATAGGAAATATATAGGGATGCATTAACACTCTCAAATGGCGGACAATAGAGAGACGAAACGACCCTCTTCGACGCGGGAGACAAGGAGAAGGGTGGAAATTGCCCCAGCGATGGAGAAGACGATGGGAAACCTCCCTGACGATGGATAAGAGGGACGTGCAGGAAACCCCTCCGGCGCGGGACAAGAGGAGACGGTAGGAAACCTCCCCAACGATGGACAAGAGAGACGATACAATCCGACCCCTATGCTTGACAAAAAACCGTTGAACCAAGACCCAAGAAAACAAGCCCAGACGATAACAGGCGCCCCCCCCCCCCCCCAGGACAAGCCCAAGAAAACCGATATTGATAGCAGACACACCAGCACCACTTCACGTCTATTGATAGTAGCACTTCGTGACACAAGGCAGATAGATGGCTGACCACTTCACATCTATTGATAGTAGCACAAAGCAGATAGATGGCTGATCACTTCACATCTCTTGATAGTAGCACAAGGCAGATGGCTGACCACTTCACATCTATTGATAGGAGCACAAGCAGATGGCTGACCACTTCACATCTATTGATAGTAGCACGTCGTAGCACAAGGCAGATAGATGGCTGACCACTTCACATCTATTGATAGTAGCACAAGCAGATGGCTGACCACTTCACATCTATTGATAGTAGCACAAGCAGATGGCTGACCATTTCACATCTATTGATAGTAGCACTTCGTGGCACACAGCAGATAGATGGCTGACCACTTCACGTCTATTGATAGTAGCACGTCGTGACACAAGGCAGATAGATGGCTGACCACTTCACATATATTGATAGTAGCCTAAGCAGATGGCTGACCACTTCACATCTATTGATAGTAGCACTTCGTGGCACAAGGCAGATAGATGGCTGACCACTTCACGTCTATTGATAGTAGCACTTCGTGACACAAGGCAGATAGATGGCTGACCACTTCACATCTATTGATAGTAGCACAAGGCAGATGGCTGACCACTTCACATCTATTGATAGGAGCACAAGGCAGATGGCTGACCACTTCACATCTATTGATAGTAGCACAAGCAGATGGCTGACCACTTCACATCTATTGATAGTAGCACAAGGCAGATGGCTGACCACTTCACATCTATTGATAGGAGCACAAGCAGATGGCTGACCACTTCACATCTATTGATAGTAGCACTTCGTAGCACAAGGCAGATAGATGGCTGACCACTTCACATCTATTGATAGTAGCACAAGCAGATGGCTGACCACTTCACATCTATTGATAGTAGCACAAGCAGATGGCTGATCACTTCACATCTATTGATAGTAGCACTTCGTGGCACACAGCAGATAGATGGCTGACCACTTCACGTCTATTGATAGTAGCACTTCGTGACACAAGGCAGATAGATGGCTGACCACTTCACATCTATTGATAGTAGCACAAGCAGATGGCTGACCACTTCACATCTATTGATAGTAGCACTTCGTGGCACAAGGCAGATAGATGGCTGACCACTTCACGTCTATTGATAGTAGCACTTTGTGACACAAGGCAGATAGATGGCTGACCACTTCACATCTATTGATAGTAGCACAAGCAGATGGCTGACCACTTCACATCTATTGATAGTAGCACAAGCAGATGGCTGACCACTTCACATCTATTGATAGTAGCACTTCGTGGCACAAGGCAGATAGATGGCTGACCACTTCACGTCTATTGATAGTAGCACTTCGTGACACAAGGCAGATAGATGGCTGACCACTTCACATCTATTGATAGTAGCACAAGGCAGATGGTTGACCACTTCACATCTATTGATAGTAGCACTTCGTGGCACAAGGCAGATAGATGGCTGACCACTTCACATCTATTGATAGTAGCACAAAGCAGATAGATGGCTGATCACTTCACATCTCTTGATAGTAGCACAAGGCAGATGGCTGACCACTTCACATCTATTGATAGGAGCACAAGCATATCGCTGACCACTTCACATCTATTGATAGTAGCACAAGGCAGATGGCTGACCACTTAACATCTATTGATAGGAGCACATGTGTATAAGAGACAGAGGCAGATGGCTGACCACTTCACATCTATTGATAGTAGCACAAGCAGATGGCTGACCACTTCACATCTATTGATAGTAGCACAAGGCAGATGGCTGACCACTTCACATCTATTGATAGGAGCACAAGCAGTTGGCTGACCACTTCACATCTATTGATAGTAGCACTTAGTAGGACAAGGCAGATAGATGGCTGACTACTTCACATCTATTGATAACAAACAACCAGCTGGTTGGTGGAACCAGAGCTGCACAGAGTCGCTGGAAAAAAGAAAGAAGGCGCTCCAACAATACAGAAAAATGAGGACAGACGAAAACTACAACGAATACAAAATTCAGAGGAATGAAGCCAACAGACTGATAACCAAAGCCAAAGAAACAGCATGGAAAGCGTACTGCCAGAAATTGTCACCAGACACACCCACAAAAGAAGTATGGGAGCAAATAAAAGCTATACAAAGAAACCAAACAAACAGCAATATTCCAACAATAAAAATACCAACACTAGCAGTAACAGACAAAGAAAAAGCAGACGCGTTCGACAAATACTTCTACGAAGTCTGCTCCAACATGTCACAAGGAGAGCAGGAAAAACAAAGACGAGAAAAATACGCTGAAGAGGTGGAAGAACTGCAACAAGAAATAGAGGACTTCTACATGGACGCAGACATAACGACTGACGAAGTAACATCAGCAATCAAGGAAAAGGACGACACAGCAGCAGGGTCAGACATCCTAAACTATACAATACTGAAAAGGATACCAAGAAAAACAATGGAGACAATAACAGCTCTCTACAACAAAGTGTGGCAGACGGGACAAATACCAGCACAATGGAAGAAGGCGACAGTTATACCAGTCAAAAAGCAGTTCAAGAACTCACAAAGAATCGACTCATACAGACCAATATCCCTGACATCACACCTCGGAAAAATTATGGAAACAGTCATCAATAAAAGAATCACACACCCACCTGGAGAAAAACGGACTAATTAGCGACACACAGTCAGGGTTTAGAGCCAACCGAAGCGCAATTGACCAAATAATTAAGCTAGAAAACCACGTAAAGAGGGCATTCAAAAAGGAGAGAAAACGATAGCAGTATTTTTAGATCTGGCTAAAGCATATGACCAATGCTGGAGACAAGCAGCTCTGATCAAAATCAACAAAATAGGGATAATAGGCAGGACATATCGATATATCGAAAACTTCCTACAGAACAGAAGCTTCACCGTACGAATAAAAAACGAGGAATCCAGAACCTATGAGCAAGAAAACGGAATACCACAGGGATCGGTAATATCACCAACAATATTCACAATATTAGTAAATGACCTAGATGAAGAAAAAATAGAAGACAGGATAGGGATATCGCAATTCGCCGACGACTGTGCAATATGGAGAAGCGGAAGACACATAAAAACCACAAGAGACCGACTACAACGGCAACTAAATAGAATTGCCAAATGGATGGAAAAATGAGGCTTCCAGATCAACACAGACAAAACGGTCAGTATGATATTCAACGCGAAAAGGAAACGAAACTACACGGACGGGGACATCAAGATCCAAGGGAAGAATATAAAGAGAACAAAAAACACAAGATTCCTCGGGATGACACTAGACGAACAACTAAGTTGGAGAAAACATATAGACCAGACAGTCGAAAAAGGCAAAAAGACAATAAATATTCTAAGAGTAATTAAAGGCAGTGGATGGGGAGCCCATACAAAAACGATGCTAATGCTATACAAATCTCTGATCAGAGGAAGAATAGAATACGGAAGCATAGTATACGACGCTGCACCGGAACACAACAAAAGAAGACTGGACTCAATACAGAACCAAGCGCTGGGCATTATCCTAGGAACAGGCAAGCAAACACCAAGGGAAGCTCTAGAGGTAGCACTAGGAGTACTTCCACTACAACTGAGAAGAAAGCAATTAGTGTACAACTACTGGATGAAGGCTGCGAAGGATACAAGACACCCTGCGTTCTGTGCATTCGAAGAAAACAGAAGCAAATGGGGAGGAATACCCATACAAAAGACACAAACACCAGCAGGATGGACAGCTGCACAAGAGATGAACGCGGACGAGAAACTAGCCAGGGCACTGGCACGAACGAAAGTCCACAGACAAACAACACCCCAATGGGAGCTAGAACTACCATTGACGGATACGACACTCGCGAGCATAATTAGTAAATCAACAGAGGACAGGGAAGCCAAAGACATAGCGGAGGAATACATAAGACAAATAAGCACGGACAACCTCACTATCTACACAGACGGATCAAAGAACGAGAATGGGGAGGTAGGGGCAGGAGTAGTAGTACCATACCGGAACATCCAAAAGGAGTACAAAATAACAGACAATACATCGGTATACACGGCAGAACTAGTAGGTATTATGAAAGGACTAGAAATAGCAACAGAGAACCCCCCTATAAACTAACTATACTGACGGACTCACTATCTGCAGTACAAGCACTAGACAACCACACTAAAGTGAACAGACAAGACCTGAAAGAGAAAATACTAACACTAACAACAAAACTAAGAAGTATGGGATGCCAGGTCACAATTGTATGGATACCAGCACACAGAGGGATAACTGGCAATGAGAGGGCAGACAGGGCCGCAAAACGCGGGACAAGCAGCCAGAATATAGTAAACACAGGACTCGGCATTCTGGAGGCAAAAAGCATTATCAAACAACAAGTAATCGACAAATGGAAACAACAATGGAGAGACAGCAATAAAGGACGACACGCCTACCACATGCTCAGAGAACCAAGTATGAAAAGTCAAGTGAAAGACAACACAAAAATACCAACTTACAAGAAACTATGGAGATTGAGAATCGGGAAATGGAAAGATAAAATCACCCGACCACTTTGCACTGATTGCCTGGAGGAAAACACTATAGAACACTACCTACTGTCGTGCACAGCCTATGCCCAGGAACGCAGGGACCTAGTAGAATACTTCCAAACAAGAAACACGACGATGACGATGAAGGAATGCCTACAGGTGGAAGGCGACAAAGAAGTTAGTTAGTTAGTTAGTTAGTTAGTCGACAGATCATCCTCGTTGCACATCGAACCATTCAGTCCATAAGTGCTCGGATCCCCTCCTCAGCAAATCCCGCAGCGTGTAGCGGCTAACGACGCCAGTTCTGTGTTGGTTTATCAATCTTCTTTGGCTTCCTGCGTAGTGTTCTTGTTTGGCCACCCCTCTTTTAATTTGCTGCTCCCGCAGTCTGGCCATTGTTGTAGATTCACAGTCATCACTTGGTTCTCGCAAAAGTCTCACTTCTCGTAGAGCATTCAGAATGTCAGCCTGGTCCATGGCGCGTCCGCCCTCCACAGTAGCCTCACCTGCGAGCTTGTCAGCCCGCTCATTTCCTTGTACTCCCGCATGACCTGGCACGAAGATGAAACTAATCTTTGCCAGCCGAGACCGCTTCAGAGGCAGCAACCATTCTCTTCGGATCGACCCCTCCTCTATCCTCTTGATCATGTTCATTGAGTCGCTAAGGAAACAAGCCCTAGTGAATGTCTGTGTCTCGAGCCATGTTATTGCTTTACTTACTGCCATGACTTCCATGGTCAGGCTACTTGTGGTTTCAGTGAAAGCACCAGAGTCCTCCTTCACAATTCTCCCTCCGGCCCGAGCTGTAAAGGCCCATGAGCTTCTCACATGTCGGACGACCGACCCATCTGTGTAGATGACCGCGTCACCGTCTAGCGAATTCTCGAAAATCAACGCTTGTACTTCAGCCTCAACAGCAGCCGGATTTTCTTGTCTGCATTTTCTATCTAGTTGGATGCAAACTGAAAAGGATGTGCAGAAGTCTGTTGGCACTTGCACCCACTCCTCGCCAGGTTCTAAGTCCTCAAGTGAACACACCTGTTGAAGAATGTCTTCGGCTTGACCCATCCACGACCGTCCTCTTTTTAACCTGCTGCCCTTCACCTTCCTAATTTCACTATGCAGTGGATGTTGTGTGTTTGCGTTAATTCTGAGGTAGGCGCGTGCCCTGCAAACTTGTATTCTCTCTTCAATGGTTGGAAAATCAAGAAGGTAGCGCATCGCCCTGCATGCTGTATCTCTTGTACATCCAAGAATAATGCGCATAGCTTCATTCTGTATCCTTTCCATCCTTTCTATCTGCTTATGGCTGAGAGTCAGGATTGCCATTGCATACTCCAAAACAGACATGACCAGCCCCTCGTACAGAAGACATAGATGGCGCTGCTCACAGTTTGCTGCCGCCATCACCCGCATCGCTGCCAAACCCCGCTTGGCCTTTGTTATCACCTGGTCTATGTGCACATTATAAGCAAGGCTTCGATCAAACCGTATCCCCAGGTAATTCATTGCCTGCGTTCTTTCCACCGTCTCTGAACACAGCATTACAGTTGGTGTTGGATTGTTGACAATATGATTATTCAACGAGAACCAAGTCACTGTTGCCTTTGTTGGGTTGACCATTGCCCCAGCTTCATCACACCAAGTACTTATGCGATTGAGTTCGGTTTGTAGTTCCACAGCAACCTCCTCTCTATCCTTACCCTGACGATACACTAAAATATCATCGGCATACGACAATGTCCTGCCAGGTCCAGTGATCTGCTCACTGGTGATTCTCACTGTGTAGGCGTTGAACAGTACCGGAGATAATGGCGATCCCTGTGGTAGGCCAGGATATATTGTTGTTGGTTCCGAAGTCCAACTGCCACATCTAAAAACTACTTTCCGTTGGTAGAGGGCTGCAGCGATCCAACTAAGGAGGAATGGACTTACGTTTAGTTCAAGAAGCTGAAACATTAAAAAATCCAGTGGTACTCTGTTGTATGCGTCCTCAAGATCAATCGCTGCAGCAACGGTTTCAGTGCCTGCGTGGAAACCTTCATAGACATCCTGGGCAAAGACTGGGCAAAGACAAAGAAGTACAAAAGCTTACAAAACAATTCATTGCAAGAACAGGGAAAGAAATATAACCAACATAAAATTAAGCCAACAGCAAAATAAAAATACAGTGATGAAAAACTCGACCACACGAAAACCAGACAATAGGAAATATATAGGGATGCATTAACACTCTCAAATGGCGGACAATAGAGAGACGAAACGACCCTCTTCGACGCGGGAGACAAGGAGAAGGGTGGAAATTGCCCCAGCGATGGAGAAGACGATGGGAAACCTCCCTGACGACGGATAAGAGGGACGTGCAGGAAACCCCTCCGGCGCGGGACAAGAGGAGACGGTAGGAAACCTCCCCAACGATGGACAAGAGAGACGATACAATCCGACCCCTATGCTTGACAAAAAACCGTTGAACCAAGACCCAAGAAAACAAGCCCAGACGATAACAGGCGCCCCCCCCCCCCCCCCCCCAGGACAAGCCCAAGAAAACCGATAATGATAGCAGACACACCAGCAACAACGTCAAAAGCAAAAAGGATGGCAAAAAAGAGGAACTCGGCCAGACAGGCAGTAATAGAAGCTGTCCAACGCACAAAAGACCATAAAACCTATACCGCACTATGAACCACCACAACTATAACCAACGTCATTGAGACGGGTTGAACGAGGTGGAAAGTTTCTTTTTTTTTCGACAAATCGGAATCGGAATCGGACCACTTCACATCTATTGATAGTAGCACAAGCAGATGGCTGACCACTTCACATCTATTGATAGTAGCACTTCGTGGCACACAGCAGATAGATGGCTGACCACTTCACGTCTATTGATAGTAGCACTTCGTGACACAAGGCAGATAGATGGCTGACCACTTCACATCTATTGATAGTAGCACTTCGTGACATAAGGCAGATAGATGGCTGACCACTTCACATCTATTGATAGTAGGACAAGCAGATGGCTGACCACTTCACATCTATTGATAGTAGCACTTCGTGGCACAAGGCAGATAGATGGCTGACCACTTCACGTCTATTGATAGTAGCACTTCGTGACACAAGGCAGATAGATGGCTGACCACTTCACATCTATTGATAGTAGCACAAGCAGATGCTGACCACTTCACATCTATTGATAGTAGCACTTCGTGGCACAAGGCAGATAGATGGCTGACCACTTCACGTCTATTGATAGTAGCACTTCGTGACACAAGGCAGATAGATGGCTGACCACTTCACATCTATTGATAGTAGCACAAGCAGATGGCTGACCACTTCACATCTATTGATAGTAGCACAAGCAGATGGCTGACCACTTCACATCTATTGATAGTAGCACTTCGTGGCACAAGGCAGATAGATGGCTGACCACTTCACGTCTATTGATAGTAGCACAAGGCAGATGGCTGACCACTTCACGTCTATTGATAGTAGCACTTCGTGACACAAGGCAGATAGATGACTGACCACTTCACATCTATTGATAGTAGCACAAGCAGATGGCTGACCACTTCACATCTATTGATAGTAGCACAAGCAGATGGCTGACCACTTCACATTTATTGATAGTAGCATTTCGTAGCACAAGGCTGACCACTTCACATCTATTGGTAGTGTAGAAAAATCTGCAGTTTTTCCTTCCACCTGCATGCTTTTCTTCCAGCCCTCCCTTGAAAAAGGAGCTGTGTCTTCTATGTGCAGAAGTACCTCCATTGTCTGATCCCATTTAGGAAGGTTTTTCTACTGCTTTTGATGATAAAAGATAGCCTTAGTCTATGTATTGATAAGGTGTCTATGGTATTGTTAGGTTTCCGGGTATAGTAGGACAAATGGTTTAACCCATCAGAGGAAGAAGTAGAACTAATAGCTGCAGCAGAAGAGATAGAAAGAAGGGAAAATAAAAAGAAGAGGAAAGAAAAAAAAAAGCAGGAAATATGAAGAAACAACTACTAATGTTGCTTCTGTTTACTACTACAAATAATAATAAATAGTAGTAGTAGAATCAGAAAGAACAGGAGAGTGTTCAGAAGAAAATGAAGAAGAAGAAGAGGAGGAAGAGGAAAATTAGATAATAATAATAGAAATTAGACATAGTAGAATAAGAAAGTAGAGGAGGAGGAGAAGAAGAAGAAGAAGAAGAAGAAGAATAGAAGAAGAAGAAGAAGAAGAAGAAGAAGAAGAAGAAGAAGAAGAAGAAGAAAACAAATAAAATAAATAAAACAATGTCTGAGCTCTACATATTGTAATCTTTAATGCAATCATTCACTGTCATTCTACATTGCAATGTCATTTAAATTATGCTAAATTTGGTGTATTGGTTAACATTGGATTCTTATCAAAGTGTATCGTTACATAACTACAACATATTGAAACATCACAAACCAAAGATATCTTTGTCATCATGGGCTATGCCTTGAGAAAGTTCTACTGAACCTGACGAAACAACAACTAGATCTATGACTATTGTATCAGTTTGTTACATGGCATGATGATGAGAAAAACAGTTTGTTAACAGCGGGGAGGGAAAACAGTGTTAACAGTTATATGAGCGCAGCATGCAGTTTATTCAAGGTAACAGTAACAACATCTCTGTGGCATTGGCATTTGATGACACAGTCAGATTTGTCACTGAATGATACAGTCAAGTTTGTCATATAAACAAATCTATTATCCTTTCCCCTCCCAACCGCAAACCCCGTAAACAAGTTACTGGATGTCAACAGAAATGTAACAAATACTAGAGATGATAACATCATTGGCGCTGCAACAAATATTAGAGATGATAACATCCTTGGCGCTGTAACAAAACATCTTTTACATGAACATTTGCAGTACACTTTTGTACAAATGTACATAAGTTATAAGTTTACAAGAAACATTTCACCAAAAAAAAAAAAAACACACGAAAAGCATAACATATTGGCAATACGCAAAATGAAATAACAATAGATAATATAAATAACATATTAAATCCATTCATAATTTTCATTTTTAACTGAAGTGTGTCTAACATATTTGTTGATACAGAAATAACCAAAGGAATGAACATAGTCACCAAGCCACACAAGATTTTCCTACACATTTTACCATCAAACATTCACACATATATGCTACAATCAATAGAAAATAACCAAAAGGAATGAACATGTCACCAAGCCACACAAGATTTCCTACACATTTTGCCATCAAAACATTCCACCACTATATATGCTACAATCAATAGAAATAACCAAAGGAATGAACATAGTCACCAAGCCACACAAGATTTTCCTACACATGTTACCATCAAACATTCACACATATATGCTACAATCAATAGAAATAACCAAAGGAATGAACATAGTCACCAGCCACACAAGATTTTCCTACACATGTTACCATCAAACATTCACACATATATGCTACAATCAATAGCAATAACCAAGGAATGGAACATAGTCACCAAGGCCACACAAGGATTTTCCTACACATGTTTACCATCAAACATTCACACATATATGCTACAATCAATAGAAATAACCAAAGGAATGAACATAGTCACCAATGCCACACAAGATTTTCCTACACATGTTACCATCAAACATTCACACATATACTGCTACAATCAATAGAAATAACCAAGAATGAACATAGTCACCAAGCCACACAAGATGTTCTACACATTTTGCCATCAAACATTCACACATATATTGCTACAATCAATAGAAATAACCAAAGGAATGACATAGTCACCAAGCCACACAAGATTTTCCTACACATGTTTACCATCAACATTCACACATATATGCTACAATCAATAGAAATAACCAAAGGAATGAACATAGTCACCAAGCCACACAAGATTTTCCTACACATGTTAGCCATCAAACATTCACAATATATGCTACAATCAATAGAAATAACCAAAGGAATGAACATAGTCACCAAGCCACACAAGATTTTCCTACACATGTTACCATCAAACATTCACACATATATGCTACAATCAATAGAAATAACCAAAGGAATGAACATAGTCACCAAGCCACACAAGATTTTCCTACCACATGTTACCATCAAACATTCACACATATATGCTACAATCAATAGAAATAACCAAAGGAATGAACATAGTCACCAAGCCACACAAGATTTTCCTACACATGTTACCATCAAACATTCACACATATATGCTACAATCAATAGAAATAACCAAAGGAAATGAACATAGTCACCAAGCCACACAAGATTTTCCTACACATGTTCCATCAAACATTCACACATATATGCTACAATCAATAGAAATAACCAAAGGAATGAACATAGTCACCAAGCCACACAAGATTTTCCTACACATTTTACCATCAAACATTCACACATATATGCTACAATCAATAGAAATAACCAAAGGAATGAACATAGTCACCAAGCCACACAAGATTTTCCTACACATGTTACCATCAAACATTCACACATATATGCTACAATCAATAGAAATAACCAAAGGAATGAACATAGTCACCAAGCCACACAAGATTTTCCTACACATGTTACCATCAAACATTCACACATATATGCTACAATCAATAGAAATAACCAAAGGAATGAACATAGTCACCAAGCCACACAAGATTTTCCTACACATGTTACCATCAAACATTCACACATATATGCTACAAATCAATAGAAATAACCAAAGGAATGAACATAGTCACCAAGCCACACAAGATTTTCCTACACATGTTACCATCAAACATTCACACATATATGCTACAATCAATAGAAATAACCAAAGGAATGAACATAGTCACCAAGCCACACAAGATTTTCCTACACATGTTACCATCAAACATTCA
>JACEFZ010026182.1:0-30000 GCA_014155875.1 Cepaea nemoralis | reverse complement strand
ACACTTGTTGCGTTTATTTCACAGATTAAAACGAATACAAATATGCGAACTGCGTATATGGTAGCAATTAAGTAAAGGACCTCTTTACACATCCTGGAGAGTACAGGGTATATGATAGTAAGTAATGTAAATGACCTCTTTACACTTCACTAGGAGTACAGAGTATATGATAATAAGTAAGGGCCTCTTTACACTTCTTGAGGTTCGATGGGTATATGATAGTAAATAAGTATGTGATAGCACGAAGATGAGAGATGAGAGAGAGAAGGGGTAGAGATGAAGGAGAGAGAGAGAGGGAGAGAGAAAAGGATAAAGAATAAAGAATTGATAGATAAAGATTGTCCGTCTTCCGGTCGTAGAGATAACCACTGATATGTGATTACCCTTGGTTTCATCTACCAACCTCACAAGTATACAGGTATGCAGGTCACGAATACAACACTACCCTAACCGACAATAGTACAGGCACTCAAAAGAATAAGCTAACACTGAATCAAGTTTATTTGCTTCTCAAAAGACATTACAAAGTAGACAAAATATCGTGCGAAAACAATTCAAATTATTATGGAAAAATGCTGTCAGGTAACTAGCATCAAGAGAATACCATCAAACTAAGGAATTGCAATTAAACCAATAACTAGTCACATATCAATCAGAGGAATATAATAAGAAAGTACGCAAATCTGACAAGATATAAATCTAATAAGGATGCACACACCCAACTACCACCGTGAAATACCGCCCACTAGTTTTACCCAGGCAATCGATCAAGCGACAACGTCAGAGTCCTGTCCAGTGGATACTTGCTCATCTGCCTACGGGTGCTTTGGTCTGATCACCACGCCCGTGAGGTATTTCGTCACTTTCCAATAAAGTCAGGCTCCTTCCAGTTTTGTTCGACTCAGTTCTCTGGATGATCCCATCAAACGTATGTCCTCTTAGCCCTCCTTGTCTCGTACGACTTTCGCTAATGATTGGAATTGATAGTGGTTCCTTGGCAGCAATCAGTAGTTTCTCATTGGCGGTTCCTTTTCCAACACTTAAGTCCGTGCTTCCTTTGGTCCTCTGGGTATATCTGCCCGACCAGAGTTTTCTCACAGCCCTCTTGGTCTCAACAGCCTTTGAGTATCTGCACTCGGCCGCCGTCTCAAACCTGCTTATCTCCCCAACGGTTTGCTGTACCGCGTATAAATCCAACTCGATTTGGCTCCTTTCTGGAATCACGTGACCATGCTCTCTCTCATCCCCCGAAGGTCCTCCAATCCGTACCTGGCGTACCTTGATTAATTTGCATACTCTGCATCATATTAACCCAAATCGATATTATTTTGCCGGTTCATGGTCGGGTCCATCTTTTCCCGCCGTCATAAATTTGGAGTATGGTGTTCCCTTCTGACAGCCAAGGTCACTTCCAATGCCGCCCTGTACCCATAAATTCTGCTGCCCCCAAAGTTCACCATTGTCCCTCTGACAGCTTGAATTCAAATTGTGTATTACATCTGGCACTCCTCTCCCTGAGAAACTGCTAGTTAACAATAGCAGGTGACCTTGCGGCTATTCAGCAATGCACTCCCGCTCAAACTGGTCCTTGAACTTTCTGTTTCCAAAAATATTCCAGTTCATGTTCTCCCGGTAAGCTTGGGCGATTTTTGCGAAAAGCATTTTCCATACTGTCTCATACCCACCTACCAAAAGTGGATGGGTCCCACCATCAATAAGGCGTCATTCTTCCCTTGAGACCGAAACCCTATCTCCGCATCCGACATCTCTCATAAAAAAAAATAATAATTGGATGTCGAAGGGGAAACAACTCTTTTTGGAACTTCCACCCAAAAACAATTTTGGTTGTATACCTTGCTCTCCCAATATATAAGGCAGTTAAAACTTCTGACGTGCATCCTAACAACATAGTAACCAAGTAATATTATCAATAAAAACAGTTCAATACCTGACATGCCTGGGATTCCCCCAGACAACAAAATCATACATCAAAGGGTGCACATAAAGACACCAAAATGAAAACAATATCAACAATATCAACTCCTTACAGCGCTACTTCCCACTGTAACGAGAAAAAAAATCAATGTGCAAAATCAAGGTGCACGACGATGCTCACGTCTGAAAACCATAACAAGCTGTCATCTTATTCACGGGGAACACTCCGTTTTTTAGAGAGCCACAGAGACAATTCGAGTCATACTCCACATGAAACAACCACGTCATACCTCGCTAACACTTAAAATATCTCCTACCCTCATGTCGAAGTTCTATCACTCCCTTTCACGACGTCTGATCCTCTCAGACCTCCGTCTATTCAGGTCCCCAGGCTCGAACGCGTACCATTCTGGTTTGCCTGGAATGTCTTGGTCAACTTCGACAGCCGCTGGGACATCCGGTTGTGCTGGTAGTCCCAACGTCGTCCCTATGTCCTTCTCTTCTGCCCCGTCCTCGCAACGTCGCATCTCGTGGCTGGCTATCCTAATTAGCGATCCATCTCCTCCAACCTTTTTGATCACGTACGGTCCTCCCGACATGGTGGGTGCCCTAGCAACTATGTACATGTCCTCGGACCACATGTCTTGTATTTTCGCGCTCTCCTTATAGTGGATTCTTTTTCTGACAAGTTCGCCAACTTGCAATGGAATAGAGTTTGCCATTTTGTCACTCCTGTCTTTCCTAATGGCGGCATGCTTCTTTAGCTGTTCACTAGCCCGGACGTGCGCGTCACGCAAACGTGAAAGATGCCCTTCCAAATACTCACTTGCATTGGTGTCCCTGTCTTGGGTGCCTGTATTTAAAATGAAGTCCACTGGCAGCCGAGGCTCTTGTCCGAAAATTACGTAGTGAGGTGAAAATCCTGCCGACGACGCCATTTGTGACAGAGAGAAAAGAAGAGGAAGAAGAAGGAGAGAGGAAGGGAGGAGAGAGGGAGAAGGGAAAGAAGAGGATGAGGGAAATGATATAAATAGTGTGAAGCCTAAAAGTTCGTTCCTCAGTCGAACTCTGCCTACAACGCACTATCTTTGATAATAAGGAAAGATGAAGAGAGAGAGAGAGAGAGAGAGAGAGAGAGAGAGAGAGAGAGAGAGAGAGAGAGAGAGAGAGAGAGAGAAGGAGAAAGAGGATGAGAGTAAGGGATACGACAGATTTAGGTTCGTGTCTCCGCGTGAGAACAATAGTTAATTATACTATTGCACCATCAATGTCTCGTGGTGTATGGTAGGTTATAGGAGAGATGTACAGCCCACCTCACAATGTCTCTACGCTACTCTAACTTATATTACTTCAGACTGACAAGTCGAAATAAAAGGCAACTCAAATATATATTTATTTCCTTCTGAACAGTAACAGAGTGACAATCTACAACATAATCGCATAGAGTAACCAGTACATGCATTGCAGACACATAATGCATAATCAACTCTAATAATACAATGCTGCATTACCTCACAATGGAGAGATAGATAGTATAAGTCTATGCAACTGGATGTTAGAGGAATGCCACCTATGACCGCCTATTAACCGCATGAAGCAAAGGACTAAAGCTAGGAATTACACCGGCCTTTGTTTCGTAACTATCTTTCCGTAGGCTTATTAGTGGTCCATGTATTTAGCCCAAATACCCATTGATCCATAGATTGATCCCTCAATCCATATACCCAGGGAGTTAATTCGCTCCCATCCAACTTGTTCAGCGGGTAACTGTTTATTCAGATATGCCCGGTATGTCTAGGCATCTCCAGTTTACCCAGGCAATGCCTGAAACATTATAAAACAATACCCGTGAGTTTTATGTCAAAATAAACTTTAGTCTTTCACTACTTACAAAGTCTTTAACATCTATCGCTTCTCTATCTATGCTAGTATTAGTATATCTTAGCCATAACATAAATTAAGAACAGTATTGTAAACACAGTAATCTATCGCCTACATATATTTAACTAACATTATTATCGCCTCTTTCCCGACGCGCCGCCTAAAGCCAACATAACCCTAAAAGTATTTAACCATTTACCCGAATATTTGAACTCACGCTTCTGCTGTTGTGTAGTTAAGTTGGCCTTGCGGGGTACAGGCAGCGAGTTCAAATCTTCGGGTAAATGGTTAAATACTTTTAGGGTTATGTTGGCTGTAGGCGGCGCGTCGGGAAAGAGCCGATAATAATGTTAGTTAAATATATGTAGGCGATAGATTACTGTGTTTACAATACTGTTCTTAATTTATGTTATGGCTAAGATATACTAATACTAGCATAGATAGAGAAGTGATAGATGTTAAGGACTTTGTGAGTAGTGAAAGACTAATGTTTATTTTGACATAAAACTCACGGGTATTGTTTTATAATGTTTCAGGCATTGCCTGGGTAAACTGGAGATGCCTAGACATACCGGGCATATTTGAATAAACAGTTACCCGCTGAACAAGTTGGATGGGAGCGAATTAACTCCCTGGGTATATGGATTGAGGGATCAATCTATGGATCAATGGGTATTTGGGCTAAATACATGGATCACTAATAAGCCTACGGAAAGATAGTTACGAAACAAAGGCCGGTGTAATTCCTAGCTTTAGTCCTTCGCTTCATGCGGTTAATAGGCGGTCATAGGTGGCATTCCCCTAACATCCAGTTGCATAGACTTATACTATCTATCTCTCCATTGTGAGGTAATGCAGCATTGTATTATTAGAGTTGATTATGCATTATGTGTCTGCAATGCATGTACTGGTTACTCTATGCGATTATGTTGTAGATTGTCACTCTGTTACTGTTCAGAAGGAAATAAATATATATTTGAGTTGCCTTTTATTTCGACTTGTCAGTCTGAAGTAATATAAGTTAGAGTAGCTTAGAGAAATTGTGAGGTGGGCTGTACATCTCTCCTATAACCTACCATACACCACGAGACATTGATGGTGCAATAGTATAATTAACTATTGTTCTCACGCGGAGACACGAACCTAAATCTGTCGTATCCCTTACTCTCATCCTCTTTCTCCTTCTCTCTCTCTCTCTCTCTCTCTCTCTCTCTCTCTCTCTCTCTCTCTCTCTCTCTCTCTTCATCTTTCCTTATTATCAAAGATAGTGCGTTGTAGGCAGAGTTCGACTGAGGAACGAACTTTTAGACTTCACACTATTTATATCATTTCCCTCATCCTCTTCTTTTCCTTCTCCCTCTCTCCTCCCTTCCTCTCTCCTTCTTCTTCCTCTTCTTTTCTCTCTGTCACAAGTACGTAAAGGACCTCTTTACACTTCTTGAGGCTCAATGGGTATATGATAGTAAATAAGTACGTAAAGGACCTCTTTACACTTCTTGAGGCTCAATGGGTATATGATAGTAAATAAGTACGTAAAGGACCTCTGTACACTTCTTGAGGCTCAATGGGTATATGATAGTAAATAAGTAAGTAAAGGACCTCTTTACACTTCTTGAGGTTCGATGGGTATATGATAGTAAATAAGTAAGTAAAGGAGCTCTTTACACTTCTTGAGGCTCAATGGGTATATGATAGTAAATAAGTACGTAAAGGAATTCTGTACACTTCTTGAGGCTCAATGGGTATATGATAGTAAATAAGTAAGTAAAGGACCTCTTTACACTTCTTGGGGCTCAATGGGTATATGATAGTAAATAAGTAAGTAAAAGACCTCTTTACACTTCTTGAGGCTCAATGGGTATATGATATTAAATAAGTAAGTAAAGGGCTTCTTTATACTTCTTGATGCTCAATGGGTATATGATAGTAAATACGTAAAGGACCTCTTTACACTTCTTGAGGCTCAATGGGTATATGATAGTAAATAAGTAAAGGACCTCTTTACACTTCTTGAGGCTCAATGGGTATATGATAGTAAATAAGTAAGTAAAGGGCTTCTTTACACTTCTTGAGGAGTACAGGGTATATGATAGTAAATAAATAAGTAAGGACCTCTTTACACTTCGTGAGGCATACTGGGTATATGATAATAAGTGAGTCACTAAAAAGTCAGTTATATATCCTTTCCAGTAAAGGAAATGTTTACACAACTTGAGGAGTGATGAGCATATGGTAGTGAGTGAGTGAGTGAGTGAGTGAGTGAGTGAGTGAGTGAGTGAGTGAGTGAGTGAGCGAGCGAGAGAGCGAGTGAGTGAGTGGGTGGGTGGATGATATTGTGGGTGGGTGGGTGGGTGAGTGAGTGAGTGAGTGAGTGAGTGAGTGAGTGAGTGAGTGAGTGAGTGGATACTTAATGTACATGTTTAAGAGAAAAATACTCGAATACTCAAGTGACACCTGTCAAACTCGATGGTGTAAAGAGAAGATGAACACACATAAATAAATACTTGAATGACCTGGCAACATTGGATTATAGTGAGAAGAAAACATACCGGTTTCAAGTTGCGTGCGAGACTGCACATCCTTTGCAAAATAGGAGATGTAGCAGAGTCCAGCAACGAGCAGAAACGTTTAAAATACTCACAGACCACCACATGTATCAGAGATCTAATGGTCTTGAAAGGGGAAGACTAAAGTGAAACAATTTTGTAGAAACTGCAGAAAAAGAAACATTTGGCCAGATCATATACTCAACAAATGAACAGGCAAACCCATTAACAATGGAAACAGATTTCCAGCTCGAAGACAACACCGCCTGTCTGAGGTTATTGAAAACATTCCTTGTACTGAGAAAAAGGACACTCAGAATGAATAAAAAAGAAGAAAAACAAAAACAAACTACACAGAAGAAAATTACCCAAACAGCACCGGGACCCATGCATCTGAATTCAGAAAATGGAGCGATGAAGACATAGTCAGTAGCAACTGGAAAGTTCTCAAATAACTTAAGAGCAGAGACAGAGGCCTATGCAGCAGAAAATATGGTAGAGCAAAATCAGGAGAAACTAATAGCATTCTTTACATATGTCGGGTGTTTCAATACTGGAGAGCAGAAACAGTGTAGAACTAGGAGATCTTATGGTAGCATTATATCAACTATGCAGGAAATCTAAAAAGGGTTGTACTAGAATATATTACTTAATGTTGCAGCGTACCTGGAAGCCGGGACTTCAGGTCCAAAATGGCGGATAGGCTGTTGAGCTATTAATGCCGCTGGGATGATTTTGCTTCTGGCTACGGTTTGCTTACGCATTTTCCTCTTGTTTGACTGGTAGTAGTACATGGTCCCATAGCCCAGCTACTGAGTTAAGTGCTTACAGCGACACTGTGTGCTGTGGATTTCATGTGGAATGTTTTCACCGCTGTTCATGGTGGTTTGTATTGTGAACTGCTTGTTCAGAAAAATAGTGGGTGGCCGGTCACAAAGTTAGCTGGTTTAGTTTGTCTTACGCAGTAATGTGCGTGCAGCTGTTGGCTTCCTAGTGACTTCAGCTTCCATCAACGATGAATTGTGATTTTAGTGGCGGACTGGTGACACGTTGTGGCAGCGGTCTTATGTGTGTATGCCTGTGTGTGCTGTTGGTTCGCTGGGACAATTAACGAAGAAGCCAAGAAAATGGTAAATGTGTATGGAAGATTACCTCAACCTGTATAATCATAACTTATAATCAGCCAAAGAGATTTTTAAGAAGCACTTATAGAAACAAGTGGAAATCAGATCCTCCAGACCAACCTAATACAAACTCACTTTAGACTAACAAGTAACAATCTTCAGACTCCGCACATGATACAACATATTAAAGTGCTACATGTTTAATAAACTAAAGATATGAGACACTGGTGAATGCAACTGTGAAACTGGTAAAGTGACAGCTAAACATTTGTTGCAGGAGTGTCCAACATATGCAGAGCAGAGAAAATTATCTTAGTCAGCACCGGCTCAATTTGAGGACAGACTACGAAGATATCAACAAGCTTAGGAGGACAACTATTTTCTTTGTCTTTATTCATGCTGACGTCTTGTGGTGAACAAAGAAGGAGAGGACGTGTGAGATTGAGAACCATGATGGCCCACGCTTATCGGCTTGGCACATGATGATGTTAATTACGCTCGTATGAAAGCTATTGTTTACTTCTTTAGATGGTATTACCTTTTTCATTCAGCTGAATATATTTTTAGCAATTGTTATTCTCTTCGGGAATAGTTGTGTTCGCGTCTTTCATCAGCTGATATTGCATGCCCTAGACATAACAATAGAATAACAATCCTTGCAAATTGAATAGGCTACGTGCAGACTAAATTTCACACTGATTAATATACACCTACACTGGTATATTTCTAGTATACTATGAGAGAAGAGTCCGCCTCCTCATGTCCCTCCTACTCCTCGTTAACCTCCTCCTCCTTCTTCACCGTTTCTTCTTCTTCTTCTTCTTCTTCTTCTTCTTCTTCTTCTTCTTCTTCTTCTTCTTCTTCATCATCATCATCTTCTTCTGCTGCTACTACTACTACTACAACTGTTTCTTACAACCTCTTCTTCTCCTTCTTCATCTTCTTCTTCTTCTTCTTCTTCGTCTTCTTTTTCTTCTTCTTCTTCTTCTTCTTTTTCTTCTTCTTCTTCTTCTTCTGCACTTAGAAAGAGAGATGCACACAAAAGTAAGCTATTTCAAAAAACTGGTCAAGGTGGTTAAAAGCAAAAATGCGCAGAGGTGTGTCAAAGAGTAAGCACAGACAAGTCACTGAAATTGTTCTGGCGACTACATAAAAGCATGAGTGGTGTAGTCAAGAATAAGAGCATTTCTGACTTCCAAGGTGCTGACCTCATCTGGCAGAGGACTGACGAGGACAAGGGCAAAGCCCTCTTTGAACTCTATCGAAATCTGGCCAAGGAGGTCACCTCAGACAGATGCAAGGCCCAGAACACTTCGGATGAAGACACAGTGACAGTGAAAGAAATCAAGGCTGTGCTTCGTCGATAAAAAAAAAAAACAGCGCTCCAGGGCCAGATGGCATAAGATACGACGACATCAATAGGTATACCGATAACGAGCTAGAGAAACTAGCAGACATATACAACAACAGTATAGGGAGTGCTAGCATCAAGGAGGAGTGGCTACACAGCTTTCTGATTCCCTTGCCGAAGCCTGACAAAGACCACACAAAAATTCAGGGATATCGAATTATAACCATGCAGAATACAATAGGCAAGCTGTTGGAGAAGGTAATTGCCAGGAAAATATCAACCAGCTGTAGAGGCAAGGTGTTTTCCCACCTACCCTGGGTGGGTACCGTCCAAAAAGAGAAACCTGGACCAATGCAGCAGTTTTTGCCCATGATGTCTATGAAGGTTTCCACTCAGGCACTGAAACCTTTGCTGCAGCGATTGATCTTGAGGTCGCGTACAACAGAGTACCATTGGATTTTTTAATGCTTCAGCTTCTTGAACTCAAAGTAAGTCCATACCTCCTTAGTTGAATAGCTGCAGCCCTCTTCCAACGGAAAGTAGTATGTGGCAGTTGGACTTCGGAACCAACAACAATATATCCTGGCCTACCACAGGGATCACCATTATCTCCGGTACTGTTCAACACCTACACAGTGAGAATCACCAGTGAGCAGATCACTGGACCTGGCAGGACATTAATATGCCGATGATGTTTTAGTGTATCGTCAGGGTAAGGATAGAGGGCAGGTTGCTGTGGAACTACAAACCGAACTCAATCGCATAAGTACTTGGTGTGATGAAGCTGGGGCAATGGTCAACCCAACAAAGGCAACAGTGACTTGGTTCACGTTGAATAATCACATTGTCAATACTCCAACACCAACTGTAAAGCTGTATTCAGAGACGGTGGAAAGAACGCAGGCAATGAATTGCCTGGGGATACGGTTTGATCGAAGCCTTGCTTATAATGAGCACATAGACCAGGTGATAACAAAGGCCAAGCGGGGTTTGGCTGCGATGCGGGTGATGGCGGCAGCAAACTGTGAGCAGCGCCATCTATGTCTTCTGTACGAGGGGCTGGTCATGTCTGTTTTTGAGTATGCAATGGCAATCCTGACTCTCAGCCGTAAGCAGATAGAAAGGATGGAAAGGATACAGAATGAAGCTATGCGCATTATTCTTGGATGTACAAGAGATACAGCATGCAGGGCGATGCGCTACCTTCTTGATTTTCCAATCATTGAAGAGAGAATACAAGTTTGCAGAGCACGCGCCTACCTCAGAGTTAACGCAAACACACAACATCCACTGCATAGTGAAATTATGAAGGTGAAGGGCAGCAGGTTAAAAAGAGGACGGTCGTGGATGGGTCAAGCCGAAGACATTCTTCAACAGGTGTGTTCACTTGAGGACTTAGAACCTGGCGAGGAGTGGGTACAAGTGCCAACAGATTTCTGCACATCCTTTTCAGTTTGCATCCAACTAGATAGAAAATGCAGACAAGAAAATCCGGCTGCTGTGGAGGCTGAAGTACAAGCGTTGATTTTCGAGAATTCGCTAGACGGTGATGCTGTCATCTACACAGATGGGTCGGTCGTCCGACATGTGAGAAGCTCATGGGCCTTTACGGCTCGGGCCGGAGGGAGAATTGTGAAGGAGGACTCTGGTGCTTTCACTGAAACCACAAGTAGCCTGACTATGGAAGTCATGGCAGTAAGTAAAGCAATAACATGGCTCGAGACACAGACATTCACTAGGGCATGTTTCCTTAGCGACTCAATGAACATGATCAAGAGGATAGAGGAGGGGTCGATCCGAAGAGAATGGTTGCTGCCTCTGGAGCGGTCTCGGCTGGCAAAGATTAGTTTCATTTTCGTGCCAGGGCATGCGGGAGTACAAGGAAATGAGCGGGCTGACAAGCTCGCAGGTGAGGCTACGGTGAAGGGCGGACGCGCCATGGACCAGGCTGACATTCTGAATGCTCTACGAGAAGTAAGACTTTTGCGTGAACCAAGTGATGACTGTGAATCTACAACCATGGCCAGACTGCGAGAACAGCAAATTAAAAGAGGGGTGGCCAAACAAGAACACTACGCAGGAAGCCAAAGAAGATTGATAAACCAACACAGAACTGGTGTCGTTAGCCGCTACACGCTGCGGGATTTGCTGAGGAGGGGATCCGAGCACTTATGGACTGAATGGTTCGATGTGCAATGAGGATGATCTTTCGACTAACTAACTAACTTCTTTTTCTTCTTCGTCTTTTTTTTTTCTTCTTCTTCTTCTTCGTCTTCTTCTTCTTCTTCTTCTACTTCTTCTTCTTCTTCTTCTTTTTCTTCTTCTTCTTCTTCTTCTTCTTCTTCTTCTTCTTCTTCTTCTTCTCAATTTACTTCATCTGCCCCCTCGGGATGCAGAGGTGTTTCCAAGGCACCAGGGCCGGGTTATATACTGGCCAAGACCTTTTGACGCGTCCTCGTCGAGAGTCCTGGGCAACAGGTCCCTTCGGGGTCCTGGCTAAAGTCAGTAGGATCGCCGATTCCTCCGAAGTCGGAGAGTGTCTGCCTGTACGGCGAGGAACCACCAGTCTGCACACCAATAAGCCAGACATGGGACAACGGATACTCACGTAAACCTCAGGTCCTGTATGACATCAAACTGATGTCGGGCAACAGGATGCTTTCATCCGACATACAGGACTTCGTGTTGGAGCTCAAGCCAATGAACACAAGCAAGCAAGCAAGCATCTGCTTCCTCGTCTTTGCCTTAACGTCAGGTAAAAAAGAGATCAGGTTTTAGTTCTAATGTGTGCTTCAAATATGGTAGTGCTCACAACTTGAGACATCACATCCATTCATCTTTTGCGGTGACGACCTTGTGGAGATTAACACGTGCCAAGGAAATGTTACCCCGTTGAACAATTACGATGTCTAGTCTATACTAATCTATACTGCCTGGTGATTCCTCCATCATGTTACCTCAAATCCTTGATTTGGTTGTGGGTTGACTTGACTTATTTGATTACATTTTTTTTAATCAAAACAAATTATTGATGTCATCAGCGACATCACAGACTACGTCGGACGGCACAAATAACCACGATCCTTCACAACCACTTGTTTTCTGTGTTATTGAGGAACTTTCCGTTGCAATTACACCGCTTGCCTTACGTTCCGAAGCTTTTAGGTCGATTCTAGGCCGTGTCATTCTGTTCAAATGTGCAATTTTCTCTGAGACTCCAGGGGGGGGGGGGGGGGGGGGGGGGGTGTCGTTGCTATAGACACGCACTTCGTGCTTTCTGTGACGCTTTTGGCAGTCTGCCCTCCGGAAAGAGACTGAGTCATATGGGATAAAACCCGATGCAATGAAGTCGATCCTTATGCCTGTTAAAATCATTTTTTTCTGTATTCCTGAACGCTCAGTCACTAAACGCCGTAAGTGCCATTTTGCCAACCTGTCCAGCATTTACAATAAAGTAAAATCAACTCACTGCTCCTTGGCTGACTAGAAAGTTGGCTGTGATTCTTGCTGGCCACACAGATAAGACTAAAGGATTTGTGATCAGTGAGAATCTTCATCATCCCATTGCGGACAGACCCAGAGATGCTCAGTCTCCTCCTTAACATCTCAGCTGGTGTATATCGACTAATAGTGCCAGTTCTGTGTTAGTTAATCAAATATCTTGTGCTCTTGACAAAATGCGTATGTCTGGGGCTCCTTGCTTCACTCCCATCTTCCTCACTCTGGGCAAGGAAGCAGATTCCCAGGTTTCCTTAGCGTCTCTTATAGCGTCTGGCCTGTCCATGTGCTTTTCCCTCCTCAATCATGGCAAAGTTCGCCAACAGATCGGCTGACTCGTTGCCTTTCATGTCCATTTTTTTCCCTTATCCTTTTAATAGGACATCGCAGTCAACGCCAATATTTCTGCCGCTGTGATCTCTTGGCAAGTTTATGTTCAGTAGTTTGTCATTGCTTTCTGAACGACCGGCACCGATACCAACGCAAATCCAACGCAATGCGGTCTGCAGAGCAAATCGCGCGCAGCTGTGATTCGAACGTGAGTATACGGGATTGCGAACCGTTTCCGTAAAACACTTCGCCACGAAGACCGTTCATGCCCATAAATAGGATTAAGTATTAAATCGCTATTTAGGAAAACCCCGTTGCTCTCAGGAAATCTGGATAGAGTAATAAAGGTTAGACTCTTAACTGCCGGCGGGATATTCATGTTTACGAATCCGCATCGGGGCGGACTTGAAAAAACTGACTAGGTCTGGCAGAAAGATTTAGCTCTACAAGGTACCAGGAAATGTCTGGGAAGTAAAGGCTGTCGGTGTCCTATTGACTGCATGGCCCCTCAAGTGCCGATTGGTCTATAAAAATATGAGTCTAGCACTATATGTCCTATTCGTCTTAGACATGTAATAGAGGACTTTACTTACCAAGGTTGCCGACCCACTGTCCCCTTGGCTGACAAGGAGCGTACTCAATTACAGGGTGTATTTATAAAGACTGCGGGGTTTAGGAAAATATTGCCGTTCCAAGTTTTATATTTACCTTTTATGTTGCATGAACTCCATAGAGGATGAATACAAAACTTGGAACGGCAATATTTTCAAAATCTCCAGTCATTAAAAACACACCTTATATTACTGCCATTCACACAGACAGGGCTCTGTGTTGCCTAATTAATTGTTGTGGGATGATTAATCGTCCTCCTGTATCTTCAATGGGCTAATAAATCGCCGAAATGTTGTAATTGTCTAATAATACAACATGTCAGATACCATATTAACAACTTTTAAGTCAAAACTCTGACATACCCCTACTTCCCATTTTTCCGCCATCCATTTTTGTTTGGTCCACAATTACTTTTTGTTTGGCATTGTAGCTGCTAAGTTACTATTTAGGGAATATTCGCCACTCTCAGAAACATTCAATGTAACCTTTCTGAGGTCAGAAAACAGATACGAGCATTGGCTGTAATTAATCTGACCAGATGGTACTCTCGACAAGGAAACCTTGTCCCTCTGTTTACTTTATCGAACTAATGGAGAACGAGGGTTACCAAATGATCCAGGTACTTCTTCTTCTTCTTCGTTCATCCGGAGTTTTTTTTCGGATGTGACTGCGTTGTGCCTGTTTACAGCAGAGCTGCGTTCTTGCGCCGTTAGGCCGACACATCCGACTTCTGCGGGCATTTGTTGACCGGGTTAACCTTCCCGGGGGTTTCTTAGGACGTTTGACTCTCACTGTTGTGGTGTTATCCCCCATCCCAGCTGGTCCATATAGAACAGCCAAAGATCCTGGTCAGCCCTCAAGGGAAGGCAGGGGCAGACCATGGGCATTCCCCGCCATCCAAGGAGGCTTCCATACTTGCAGAGCCGATACATAGCGCTCTGGTACTGGGCTCACCCAAGGAATCGTCACGTCCTGCACATGGCTGCTTAGCCTCACTTCCGTATATTGGGCCTTCCGTTCACCATAGGCTGTTCTTCCGGAAACCAGAAGTATGCAGTCTGCAGATGACATCCACACAGTGAGCTTTCGATTCGGACTTTCCACGTAATGGATTTGCTATCCAAGCAATATTCCATTTCATGCCACTAGGACACTTTTCCACCTTTTATGAAGCCCACACAATGGGCTTTTGATTCGGACTTTCCACGTAATGGATTTGCTATCAAGCAATATTCCATTTCGTGCCACTAGGACACTTTTCCACCTTTTATGAAGCCCACACAGCGAGCTTTCGATTTGGACTTTCCACATAATGGATTTGCTATCCAAGCAATATTTCATTTCATGCCTCTGGGTCTTCATGCACCTTTAAATGTCAACCTGTATGTAGTTAAAGTAAGCTGCGGTCAACTTGAGCTTGTTGATATCTCCATAGAGCTTGTCCTCAAATGAAGCAGGTGTGGGCCAAAATATCTTTCTCTGTTCTGCATACGTTGGGCAATCCTGCAGCAAATGTTTTGCTGTCATTTTTCCAGTTCTACAATTACATTCATCAGTATCTCCTATCTTTAGTTTATTGAACAAGTGGTATTTCAGCCTGTTATGTCCTGTGCGGAGTCTGAAGATTGCTACTTGTTCTCTTCGGTCGAGTTTGTAATATGCATCATCCTTCTGATGGCCTGGATGCTCAGATTCCCATTTGGTTCTATAAGTGCTTTTTATCAACCTCTTTGCCTCATTATAGGTTATGTCTATGTCAGGCTGTGGTAGTCGTCCGCCCTCTTTTGCCAGTCTGTCAGCCTCTTCGTTTCCAGGTATACTGCAATGTGATGGGATCCACTGTATTACAACTTTTTTGGATTTCTGGCATAGACCATGGAGTGCTGCTCTTAGGTCAGTTAGTTCTGTGCTGTTATTGCTCTTGAGTATTGAGACAGCTGACTTTGCATCTGTGAAGATAGCTATTTGCTTCTCTTTATTTTCCTCCATCAGGAGCATTTCTGCTGCAGTTTTCAAAGCCTCTACCTCCGCTTTGAAGTTACTTGAAAATTTTCCAGTTGCCATTGAATGTGTTTTTTTCACTCCATTTTTTAAATTTAGGAGAATTCCTCCTCCTCCATTCTCTATTGAATTTTTGGCTGATCCATCTGTATATGCATGGGTCCAATTCCTGCTTGGGTAATGTTCTTTTATGTAGTTTAGGGTTATTTCTCTTCTTTCGGTTTCATGCTGAGTGTTCTTTTTCTCAATACCAGGAATGTTTTCTATCATCTCAGGCAGTTGCTGCTGTCTCCAAGCTGGGAAGTTGTGTGCATTGTGTATGGGCTTGACTGTTGATATGTTAAGTATAGGATCTGCCCTAATCCTTCGTTTTGCAGTTTCTACAAAGTTGCTACGCTTCAGTCTTCCCTTTCCAAAACCATTAAATCTGTTGTACATAGGGTGGTCTGTCAATCTTCTAAATTTTTCTGCTTGTTGCTGGGCTCTGCTATCTCTTCTATCCTGCATTGGTTGTAAACAAGTGATCTTTTCTAGTTCATTAATAGGCGTTGTCTTCAGGCTTCCAGTTATGATTCGCATTCCTTGGTTTTGGACTCTACTTATTTTGTTAAAGTTTGACTTAGCTGCTGTTGCCCAAGCTGCAATGCCATATTCCAGTACTGGCCTCACCCGTCCAGTATATAACTTCTTGAGAACTTTCTCATCTGCTCCCCACGTTGTACCAGCAAGCTTTTTCATGATTGCCATTCTCTGCCTTGCTCTTGTTCGATTTTTCTCAACCTGTGTCTTCCATGTCAGGCGACGATCAAAGGTGACTCCTAGATAGTTTGGATTTTCTTCATGGCGCAATATTTTTCCATTCAATACCAGCTTAGGTTGCTGAGTTTTATTTGAGAGGGAGAACACTGTGCATGTTGTTTTCTCCTCACTTATCTTCACTAGCCATGATTTTGACCAGTCCTCTAGCGCTAATAAGGCTTGCTGTATTCTGCTGTTAGCTGTACTAATATATTCTTCAGATGTCCATATGGCTAGGTCATCTGCAAAGGAGGATGTGTGTACTCTGGCTGGAAAATTTTCTGTGATGTCATTTATATATGCTAGGAATAATGTTGGTGAAAGAACTCCTCCTTGGGGGACACCTTGCTCCAGCAGCATCATTTTGCTTGTTTGTCCTTGTACTTTTGTCCTGGCAGTTCTGTTCTCAAGGTAGTGGCTGATCCATTTATACATTTTTCCACAAACATGCATGTTTTGCAGTTTTACTTTCAGTCCTTCCTTCCATACTTTATCAAATGCTTTTTCTAAATCTATCCAGACTGCTAGTGTGTGCTTTTTCTCTTGGAAGGCATCCTCTATTTCCTGAGCTATATAGGTTATTTGATCTTCAGTGGATCTGTATTTTCTGAATCCTGCTTGGTGTGGTGTTAAGAGTTTGTTTTCTTCCAGATGCCATGTTAGCCTGCCATTGATAATGCGTTCCATTAATTTTCCTACACAGCTAAGTAGACTGATAGGTCGATAGCCATTTGGTTCTTCCAGGTCTTTTCCTTTCTTTGGGACTGGTATTAGTATAGCTTCCTTCCATGCCTGTGGGACTATTCCTCTCTTCCAGCTGTTATTTAGGACTGCTAGTAGTTTCTTCTTTGCCTTGGTGCCTAGTCCTATTAGCATTTCATTTGTGATTCCATCCTTTCCTGGTGATTTCTTCTTTTTTAGGGTATTCATTGCCTGTTCCATTTCTTCCATTGTTAGATTTGCCATCATATATTCTGCTGCTGTCTCTGTATTTCTATGATGTGTCTGTTTGTCTTTGATTGCTTTCTTCTGTTCGGTTGTAATATCAATGTGGTTTGCATTTGCATAGTGTTCCATTAGTGCATTTGCAGCCTTTTTGCCTGTAAGCAAGGCATTTCCTTGTTTAATTGTTATTTGTTTGTTTCTAGGTCCTTCATTGTTCATGGCTTTCACTAGTTTCCATAGTTTGTTTCCATCCCTGTCAAAATTCAGGTTTTCTGTTTTTTCCCTCCAACAATCTCTTGTTGTTTGATTTACTGTTCTTTTATATTTTGCTGAGATGGCTTTGAGAGAGATGTTTGCTTCAATTGTTTGTTCTCTCTCTGCTGTCTTCCTGGCATCTTCAACTTTGTCCTCCAAACTTTGTAGTTCTTCAGTCCAGTATGGTTTGTAATTTTTCCTCGCTCCTCTTGGAATGGACTCAGTGGCTGCCTGTATTATCGCTCTGTTTAGACTTTCCACCATTTGCTTTATGTTGCCATATCGTGTATTTATGTTTTCACAATATTTGTCTGTTAGTATGGCAAATCTGTCCCAATCTGCTCGTTTGTAATTCCAGCGGGGCAAGGGCTTTTGCTCCTGTGGAACATACTCCATATTCATTTCAAGCTTGATTGGTCTGTGGTCACTACCTGCTAATTGGTCCAGCACATGGCGATCGATTTTGTGGAGGATGTCTCCTGTGCAGAAAGCTAAGTCTGGAGTAGAAGTGGTAAGCCATCTTCTGGAGTAGAAGCTCGGTGTGTCATCCGCTTTGTTGAGTAGATGGAGATTTGAGTCTATTTCCCAGTCCTCCAATTCATCTCCTCTTTTGTCAGTATCTGGGTATCCCCATCTTTCTGAACGGCTATTAAAGTCTCCGACAATAATGCAGTTTGTGTCAGTTATTTTCATGTTTGAGAGTGTAAGGTCCTTATCTGCTGGGCTATACAGATTGTAGATTCTTATTTTCACGTCCTTTATCATTATATCAACACCTATAATTTCCGTTTGGTTGTCAGAGATCACAGATACTTCGCTGCAAGGTATTGTATTTCGTGTAAGTATTAGAACTCCTCCTTTGTGTCCTTCGCGGTCGAAACGTGTGGCCTGATATCCTCTGACTGAGAATTTGTGATTGGCGTTGAGGTGTGTCTCTTGAATGCATGCCACATCTATTCTATCTTTATGAAGACGCTGTGTTAGGGAGTCTTTCTTCTTGTAAACTCCTTCGGCATTCCACTGTAGTATGTTGAGTGTCCGGGGTATTTGGTCAATAGCTCTTAACCTACTCCTCTGTGCCTTGACTCCACAGCACAGGGGAAGGTGACCACCAGTAGTCATGGGTGGACCCCCTCGAGGCAGGGGGCCCGGCACTATCACCGCCTGATGGGACTTCACGGGATTAGCACCATATCGATTAATTTTGATTTGTGACATCATGAATTAAGTTACGTTGCACTGCTTTGTCAAGCCTGTGGCTCAGTACATCCGATTTCGACAAGCATTTATTCGGGATGCTTTCCCTAGCCTTTGACTGTCCCCAGTCTACCTACAAGGCAGCAGGTTTCACGTTGCACTGCTTTGTCAAGCCTGTGGCTCAGTACATCCGATTTCGACAAGCATGTATTTGGGGTGCTTTCCCTAGCCTTTGACTGTCCCCAGTCTACCTACAAGGCAGCAGGTTTGTGTGTCTCTTCGTCTGGTCCCTCTCCCTTGACCTGTCCGACATGGGTGGCCCTACCAGTAGCTGTGCTACCGTCGGCATAGCTCTTGGGGTCATTGGGACGCACAAGCCCCTCTACCTCGTCACGGTGGACACACAGCAGAGGGGATCCAGGTACTGACAATAGAGACTTCACAGAGCCTCAACTAGCCTCATCTTCGACCTGACAATCAGAAGTGAAGCGAAATTCTCAACATGTTCGGTACACAATCGTTGAATAATATAAATAATTGGGTCCCGGGCAAGTGACCAGATAGCGAGTCACTGACAGACGCAGTAAAGGCTCAGAGAATCTAGATGCTTGAAGCTTTCCAGCGGTAAGTCACCGAGGCCACCAGAAATACGTAGTCACAAAGAGATGCTAGAAGATGTTAAAAGTTGAACGGGGAGTTGAAAATTGTATGAAATAAAATTCTAGAATAGGCGTTACCTAGTTAGAATTGTTTCATATGTTGAATCGACTACGTGTTTTCTGTCATTTGAGTGCTTTAGCCTATTGCTATTTCCCGCTGACCATTATCATTGTAAGCACCAATGGCTGACCTAACCCCTACGGCTTTGCTATAGAATACCTTTGGTGCCGTGACCAGTTCCGAATGAGACACAAAGCACGAGATTAAGTATAGAACAGCTGCCATAAATGCTTAAGAATATACAGGGTGTATTTTTAATGACTGTGGTGTTTTTTTGAAAATGTTAGTCATACGTGATCCGAAGCAATGAGATACACATTGCTATTGTCAATGATTACCCTTCTTTCTTTTTTACTCCTCTAAGATTAGCTAGCCAACCGCCCTTCGCCACTGCCGTAGTTTTTATCGGAGTGTGTTTAATTGTTCAAATATTGTGTGCTATAATTTTTTATAATTTTCTAATTAATCATGTTTGTGTTGCTCTTGTCGTTTGTTAAAACCGAATTGTCCGACATGTCTGACCTGTTTTATTATACCGATATTATCTTTATTCTATTACTTTTTATTATCTCTCCCCCCCCCCCCCCCTTATGATATCTGATCACCTGGCTTGAGGTCCAGTTAATGTATCTACATGTATTTGTGTTGTTATCTAAGCAGACTTTTAACCTACCTTTTTGTTTTCACTTTATATTGTCATAATCTGCGGGCTGTTTAGATCTTCCTTATATGTAGTAAACAAAGGCCTGTTTTGAACCCTAGAGTTCACGTGCTGTGTCAACAATCGTGTTGATCGTCACGTGTCTCATCTTCTGCTTATTATTATTATTATTATTATTATTATTATTATTATTATTATTATTATTATTCGACATGTTCGTCTTCGACTTCTTCATCTTCTTCTTCTTCTTTGTCTTCGACTTCTTCATCTTCTTCGTCTACGTCTTCGTCTTTGACTTCTTCTTCGTCTTCTTCTTCTTCTTCTTCTTCTTCTTCTTCTTCTTCTGCGTTCGTCCGGAATATTGTTTTAGGCATTATTGCGTTGTGCCTGTTTACAGTTACATAAATTAACACACATAGTATTGTTTGGCGCTCACAGAAGAAGAAGAAGGAAGTAGAGAATAGAGGACCTACTAGACAACATAAAATTTGAAAGCTATAGTTACCGATCGGGATTCGAACCTGTCACCTCCAAATGACGACAGCGCCTCGCGGCAGGAACAAGTGTACTTTGATGCATGACCAATTAGACACTCAAAACCGTGTCTTCATTAGTCATGTCTATCATACACATGAACCTACAACTATGGAATACGGACAGAATTCGTATCAAAATTTTGAGATAGCATCAATGGTCTCATAATTTATATTAAACCAGCACAGGTCAATAACAAACACACAAACACATCGGACTGTAATGCTGTGTCGAATATATTAACAAACATTTAAAGAAGAGAAATAGTTGGTCGGTTCTAACGCTGTACACGTATACACAGGACAGAGTGGAGTTGAGTTGAGTTAAGAACCGACATCACTGCACTCAGGACATTCCCATATGTGCTCAGTCCCCTCGTTCAACAGCCAGCGAAGAGTAATACTACTAATCGTTCCCACCGCTATCTGATTAAAAGTTATCCTGGTCTTCCCTCTCAGTTTTGAGATTCTTCCAGAACCTCTGCCGATCTCCCGCAATCTCATTCTTTCCGCATATGGGTTCTCAATCTGTTCCTCCGCCTTCTCCACCTGGTCCCACAAGCGCACGAACACCTCCCCCTTTGTACATAGGCAAGATACCACCAAGAGGTGCATTCCCTGCTAGCCTATCAGCCTGTTCATTCCCCCGTACACCCGCATGGCCAGGGCAAAATATCCATACAATTCTCACAATCTGTGACCTCTGAAGCGACGAGAGCCATTCCACACGAAACATTCCTTTCTCCACCTTGCTAAGCAAAAACCGCAGGCGGGGAAATTTAATCAATTCAGGACTTTTTAAAACAATCCTGAATACATCTAGTAGCAACATCATCAATACCAGCTATCATCCCAAGGCTACATAAGGATGAGCAGTTCCATTTGTCACATTAGGGGTGAGTTAGTTGTTTTACTTAACACAGCAGGCTAGTTTTTAAGTTGAACATTTTATTGGTCCAAGAATGATGTTATAAGTATCCAAATGGCACTTGAAAAAAAGGTTCCCCCACCTTGCGATATAGCAACCCCACATTCCACATCCTTTTTCCTTTTTTTTTTTTTTTTTTTTAGCCTCAATGCACGACTTTCCACATATTTAGATGAAAATCTTCTTCTTTTGACTTGTAATGTTCGTTACTTTATTTTTATCTCACCCCAAACAAAAAAGCATCCCTTACAGGACCTCATTTGCATCGGTCCAGCAATCACTTCCGGTTTAGTGTTCGGTGGACTGCTGGACCGATCGATGGATGTGTTGTTAGTTTTTGGGCCCGTAGGGCCCTCACTGTCGTCGGAGTACTCGGGCCCAAAATGCCGACAACAGTGAAGGCACTTCGGGCCCAAAAATCATCCATCGATCGGTCCAGCAGTCCACCGAACACTTAACCGGAAGTGATTGTTGGACCTATGCAAATGAGGTCCTGTAAGGGATTCTTTTTGTTTGGGATGAATCTTCTTCTTCTTCTTCTTCTTCTTATTATTATTATTATTATTATTATTATTATTATTATTATTATTATTATTATCCTTTCCCTCCTAGAATGTTGTTTCTAGTATTGTCAACACGAGATGCCCAGCTGTTATGCAAGTTGCTGTATTTAACACTCTTAAATAGGCTCGTTACGGTCTAAACATGCAAGGTTGTGAGGGAAACGCTTCAGTCTGTGTGACTGTTCGGTGCGTTGTGTCCTGTTCTGATAGAGAACAGAATCGCCTGTTTTACGTTGGCTGGCACCTTGCCGTCTTGACAGATTATAGTGTGTTACACTGAGCTTTAAGTGAGCACTATACCTCTCTTTAGCACAAAGCCTGGACTGAATTGTACAGACCATGTGTTGCCCATACAACATGATCCCTCTCTCTCTCTCTCTCTCTCTCTCTCTCTCTCTCTCTCTCTCTCTCTCTCTCTCCTCTCTCTCTCTCTCTCTCTCTCTCTCTCTCTCCTCTCTCTGCCTTGTTAAGTCCAGAAGAAAGGTAACACTAATACATCTGAAACAATGCAAACTGCAGAAGTTGCCTAATCAGTAAAGAACTGCTCTAACTGGCCGCCTGTCGGAGCTTCGTTCCTGGTCCATTTACCCACACAGGCTTAAGGCATGATCAGCCCTTTTACGGCGTTTAGTCTTAGTTTGCATTTCCTAGCACCAGGTTAACTCCTGTACCCCTCCCCCTTTCCTCCCAAGTTGAGCTGCTCACCCCGAAGCTGTTGGCGCAATGTGGGGTGTCGGGTTTCATGAGCGCCGCCCCAACATTGGGCGCCAGCAGAAAGCGGGTAGTACCGTCTACTGTTATACAGTAGCTCAGTGATACCCAGACCATGAGCGCCGCCCAACATTGGACGCCAGAAGAAAGCGGGTAGTACCGTCTACTGTTATACAGTAGCTCAGTGATACCCAGACCATGAGCGCCGCCCAACAATGGGCGCCAGAAGAAAGCGGGTAGTACCGTCTACTGTTATACAGTAGCTCAGTGATACCCAGACCATGAGCGCCGCCCAACATTGGGCGCCAGAAGAAAGCGGGTAGTACCGTCTACTGTTATACAGTAGCTCAGTGATACCCAACCCATGAGCGCCGCCCAACATTGGGCGCCAGAAGAAAGCGGGTAGTACCGTCTACTGTTATACAGTAGCTCAGTGATACCCAGACCATGAGCGCCGCCCCAACATTGGGCGCCAGAAGAAAGCGGGTAGTACCGTCTACTGTTATACAGTAGCTCAGTCATACCCAGACCATGAGCGCCGCCCAACATTGGGCGCCAACAGAAAGCGGGTAGTACCGTCTAGAGTTATACAGTAGCTCAGTCATACCCAGACCATGAGCGCCGCCCAACATTGGGCGCCAGCAGAAAGCGGGTAGTACCGTCTACTGTTATACAGTAGCTCAGTCATACCCAGACCTTCTTTTTGTTTGGCACTAAATCAGTTAAAAATGAGAGGGTCGACTTCATTGCACCGGGTCTTATCCCATAAGGCTTGATCTCTTTCCACAAGGCGGCCTGTCTAAAGTGTCGCACAATGCACGAACTCCGTAGCTCCAGCGACGACCCCGTAAATTCGCCGCGGTCACCCCCACTTGTATTAGTTTTGAGTTGAGTTCCGTTCAGCTAAGCTAATAACCGACATCACTGTACTCAGAACATTCCCATACGAGCTTCGTCCCCTCGTTGAACGGCCAGCGAAGAGTCACACAACTAATCGTTCTCACCGCTATCTGATTGAAAGTTCTCCTGGTCTTCCTTCTCAGTTTTGAGATTCTTCCAGCACCCCTGCCGATCCCCCGGTATCTCATGCTTTCCACATACGGGTTCTTAATCTGTTCCCACGCTTTCTCCACATGGTCCCACAGGCGCAAGGCCACCTCTCCCTTGTCCATAGGAAATACACCACCAAAAGGTGCGCCCCTGCAAGTATATCAGCCTGTTCATTCCCTCCGCACTATCGCATGCACAGGGCAAAAAATTTGTTTTGTTGGCGATGATCCATGGATTGTTTAAATGATTCAGTGTCGAAGGATAATATATCGCCCAGTATGATCTCCCATTTGGACAGAAGAATGATATATTGCCACACTATAGTCATCGTGTTATTTATTTTGTTTCGTGTTACCTTCTGTAATTTTAATGCTCAGTGAACAGAAATTTACATTATAGTTCTCTTACTTATTCATGTGATCATGTACCATGCCTGGTCCAACCCTACTTTTGCTTTTCACTGAATCAGTTAACTTGTGCATTGCTATGGTCGGTCTCTTATGGCTTGGTTTTAACAGTTACCATTATTGCTTCCTGTGGAGCCAATGTATTAACGGATTGTGACGTTTTTCATTTCGCCATTTGCCATCCTTTTTTCGGACCAGGACTATGGGAGACGCCCAAGGACTACAGCTCTCCTTTATAATCTGCTTATCTAACAATCCCTGTAAATGATCTTTCACTTCTTGATACAGGGCAGGAGGAATCCTCCTATACGGCTGTTTTATGGGGACTTCATCCGTCAAAAGTATGTTGTGGGTTACCCTGTCAGTAAACCCAATGTCGGTGTCATCTTTCGCGAATAGGCAGTCGTATTTTGCTAACAGTCCCTCAAGTTGCATCCTTTCCTCATCGCTTCCCTCAAATGCAGTCAAGTCAAAAAGGGGTTTGTCTGGTCTCTGCTCCCCACTTTGGTTTAGCAGACAACTCTATTTGTTGCGTTCCTCCCACTCTAAAATGTCTAGTCGGGTCAATTTGGCATCAGATATCCCCCCACCTGAGTCCCTCTCGCAAAAAACACATCTTCGCCCCCCATGTTAATATCTGTATTTGGCACACTCCCCCCTCTAACCTAGAAAACAGAAAGGGCAAAATTAAAACCCTTTGGTCAAGATCCTGGCGGGTTTAAAAACACGACCGTTCTGTCTTTTAAACCCCGCGCGACCCCTAACTAGCAGGACACCCAGCGAGCGGGCGGGTATGTGAGTCCTGGCCTCTCCTGTCCCCACACTTTTTTCCCGATCTAGGTCAACACTTGCATTGTTGTTGCGGGCCTGTTGAACTGAAAAAACCTGCAACATTTGGAATCTGCGAGTACTTCATCCCTAATATACGGGGCGTTTTGTTCTCTGTGCCCTCAAATCTTTTAAAAAAAAATTCCACTCTATCAACACTATCGTCCCTTTTGCCCGGTACTGATGTCCCCTAAATATGGTATTGAAACGCCATTTGCTGATTTTAATCTAATGTACTTATCTACATCTAACCTAAATGCTGAAAGTCTATTGAAACACTCCTCTGAAATCGTGGAAAAACTTTTTGAGCCAGTGTCCAAAAACACATCTTACATTCTCCCGTCAATGCTTACTTTGTCTCTGGGCGTTCGCCTAGCATTTTTTTTGGTGAGTCCTTGAACCTTCCCCCCGGGGCCCTGACTCGTAGCTGTAGGGGATTCTAGTTTAAATGTCCCCTACAAAATCTGGCAATTGTCCAAACCCGGCCACAAAGATCACAACGAATCTTTTTTGGGCTGTCTCTGGGCCCTTGGCGGGGGCTGCCCCCGGCCGTTCACAAGTGCGACAATTCATTTTTAACTGCGCCATTCCCGTTAAGTTCATCACCTCGCCCGACGTTCATGTGACCCCCATGTCATTTTCTGTGGAATGCCCTTCTGTTCGTGTTTGGGCCCATCCCCAGTCCTGCTGTCTGTGGTCGTTTTTACGATTCACAACCGTGGCTTCAACGTTGTACACCTCAGTTGCGGAGGTTTTAGCGCTGGCCCATCGCATGCAAAATCACGAGCACTAAAAACGACTGGAAGGCTCGTCAATGAGCCTCTTTTATCATTGCGAGGTAAATCGCTCTCAACTGCGCGACAAACTGGTCTCTGAGATTGACCGTGAAAAGGGGAAACATTCTGTCTCCTTGTGCGCAGACCACCTCCTCGAATTCCCGGTGCAATTTATGGGAGAAGTCGACGATCGACTCCCGGCACCTTGTCTGGGGGAAAAAAATGTCGCCGTTAGTTCTTGGAGGGTTCGTTTGTCGCCGTAGATGGTCGCTAAAACCTCCAACATTTTTCGGGGCCCTTTCTCAGAGGTGTGCAGCTTTAACTCTCTGTGTACGTGCGGTGAAATGGGTCGATGATAAGGTAAACTTTGTCACTGTCCCCATCATGCCCGCTCTGAACGCTGAACGGATTTCCCGTAGATATCATTAACAGTGGGGCCGTGGGGGCCCCCCCAAAAGTATTGATGTTCTTTCGAGGGGATTATTACATATCTCACTTGTTCACAGGCGATGCTGTGGGGTGAGAATCGACATTGCCCTGCACAGGGGCCCGACGCCCCTTCGCTGCTTTCGACAAATGCTGCAGAGCGTGTACTTTGGTAGTCATGTTTGTAATCGTCTTTGAGATCTTTTTAAAAAAAACTTAAGACTCGCTTCCGGACAGGATGATCTGCTGCTTCGGCTTTTCTGGGTTATTTTTTCTCTTGCGGTGTAGTGGGTTCGCCGGGTGTGTTTAAAACCCAAAAATCCCTAACCGAGTAGACTTACAAAACTCCTACTGACAGTTTTGACAGCCTACAAATAACTGTAAGATTAGTAGACCTAATAGAACAAAGCACTACAACTCCCAAAACTAACAACAATAAACTAGAAACAAAATACAACAACTTGTATGTGAGCTGTCTCCAACCCTAACTTTGAGGCAGGCAGACAAAAAACTACTTTGGGAAAAATTCTGTTCCCCAGCGCCAAATTTTTTGATAGCACGAAGATGAGGAGAGAGAGAGAGAAGTGGGGGAGAGAATAAGGGAAATTTAAAAATAAAAATTGTCCCTCTTCGGTTGTAGAGATAACCACTGATTTGTGATTTCCCTTGGTTTTTTCTACCAAACCCCACAAGTATACAGGTACGCAGGTCACGAATACAACACTATCCTAACCGACAAGCACAGTAAGGGACTAAGAAGAATAAGCTAACACTGAATCAAGTTTTTTTGCTTCTCAAAAGACATTACAAAGTATACAAAGTGTCGTGCGGTAACAATTCAAACAATTATGGGAAAAATGCTGTCAGGTAGCTAGCATCAAGATAATACCATCAAACTAAGGAATTGCACGCAATTAAACCAATAACTAGTCACATATCAAACAGGGGGAAAATAAAATAAAGTATGCAAGTCTGACAAGAAAGTATATAAATCTACTAAAGATGCACACAACCAACTTCCACCGTCAAATGACCGCCCACTAGTTTACCCAGGCAATCGATCAAGCGACAACCTGAAAATTAAACAAAAAGACACCCCTTTACTATGTGAACAGCATCATCGGGTGTCATTAACCTGCTACTCACCCCCGTCTTTTGCTACGTGTATTGACATCGGGTCAGTGATATTCCATCACGCCTGGGCGGGCGTACACCATCAACAGTGTCCCCCGATGCCCAAAATCAACCCCTAATCCCCAAACACTTTACCAAGTTAAAAAATCATGTGACATTAATACAATACCCCGCCCACACTGACAGTCTTTCCACAGCGGACAGACACATACAATTCGGGTTTAGACAACCCTAGAAACAATCCTGACCCGCTTGCCCACACCGGCCGGGTTTCCCCGCACCGAACACATAACAAACAGCTGATAACTGGACACCACATATTAAAAACTACATCAGGTAACAACAACACTTCTGTCCCCGAGGGCCCACAACACAATACACCAGTGACATGTACTAGCGCCATGTCTCATTTTCATTGGCGCCATCGTCGTCCTCAACAGCAATATTAAATCATAGCCATTATTTAAAAACAAGATAAAATTTAAACATCAACAATATCATTGCAGCTTGGTACCCTAACGTAATTATAAGACAACAAGATGGACCAGATACTGCCCAAAATCACATAATGAAATGCCCCCTTTAAAACTAAAAATCCTACAATCATTTTAAACTTTTGCTACATAAGTCCACTATGGGCCTCAACTTTATACATAAAACCCCCACAACTATTAACACAAACCCAAATTGAAACTAGATTAAAATCACGCCTAACAACACCCCAGTTATGATAATTTATAAACAGCCTCTTCATCCATCCCCGCAGTAAGTTTGTCGCCTTTTTAAGCCAATCTCCTCCAATATTCAGCTCTTGAAGTATGGACGCACGTTCCCTTTTCTCTACCCAGGATATATCCCCCCAATTGTCTGTAACGTTTATATCCAAAAGGGATTCCTGTCCCCCTTTAGCTCACTTAGTGCTCGTCCAGTTGTATCTATTCACCGCTCTCTATTTCCCTATCTCGCCTTATAGTATTAAAGCCATTTAAGCCTTTTTCCCCCCATTCTCCATGAAGGTCCGAACCCGCTACTTTTAGGTTGTACTGCTAACCAGTTGTATGCTCTATTTTCTCCGCCGCAGGACCCCCATTTAACTCTGCCGGGGGGGCAACAATACAAGCACATTCTTTCATCTGCAGGCTTTGCTCCCAAACGCGGTCCATTCATCCGCTGTATTACCTGGCCTCATTGAATGGGTTTACCTAGCGGTCGCGTCTCGTACTCGCCGTGTTTACTTTGATTGGGAAAAAATTCGGGGCTTTTGATGCCGCTAAAACGTTAGCACATAATCACTCCTATCATGGTTTCGGCGCTCATATCTCTACTTCGTAAATAGTCACTGCGAATTTTGGGTTTAATAGTTAGTTTCTATTCTTTACCTCCTTATAGAACGTCGCAGTTAATCCCGTTATCTGCAGTTGTAGTTTGCCAACGCTTCCTAAACCTAAGTACCATTTCCCACGCCCGACTACAGACTAATAGATTTCTAATTAAAATTAACCCCCTTACGTAGGAGTCCTGTCCCGTGGATAATTGCTCGCCTGCCTACGGGTGCTTTTGTCTGATCACCGCCCGTGTCTGAATGATTTCGCCATTTCCAATAAAGTCAGGCTCCTTCCAACTTTGTTCGACGCAGTCCTCTGGATGATCCCCTCAAACGTGTGTCCCTTAGCCCACTCTAGTCTTGTATGACTTCCTTAATGATTGCAATGACAATAGCAATCAATAGTTTTTTTAGGGCGGTTCTTTTTTCCCAAAACTTAAATCCGTGCTTTTTTGGTCCTCGGGTTTATCTGCCCCACCCGAGTTGCCACAGTTATTGGGCTCAACAGCCTTTCGAGTATCTGCACTCGGCTTCTAGAACTTGCTTATCTCCTCAATGCTTCTCTGTCCCCCGTATATATATACCCCTTAATTTGGGGGTTTTTTCTGGCATCACGTGACATAGCTCCTCCTTGCCGCGAAGGGCTACCCAATCAGACTTTTTAGCTGGACCACATAATTAATTCTACTTAAACCGCTTTTTTCTAGATCCCTTGACACCACTAGGTTATAGCTTGCGGCGAAACCTTACCTTTTCTGCCTTCGCCTGGTTTTGGGTTTATTGGGCGTGTCCGTTCCCAATTTTCTAGCCTAATCCATTGTGTTTCTTTCTCTTTGACAGCTCCTATGCTAAGTTCGGCTTCATGTTTCCCCAATTTTTATTCTACTAACAACGAGAGGTAAGTTCGGTCAGCGGGTGCACAAAAGTCATTGCCCCGGGCCCCTCACTACTAATTTTTAATTTACTGGTCGGTGAACTCTTTTTCGAACCAAAAATATCCCCGTTAATGCTTTCCCGTAAACTCAGGCGCCTAGAGAAATGAAAGCATACTGTCTCATATCTATCTATCTATCTATCTCCCTCTATCTATCTATCTATCTATCTATCTATCTATCTATTAGACGGGCCCGCGTGCCCAAATTTTTACCCCTTTTAAAATAAAGTTTGTTCGTTCGTTCGTTCGTTCTATATCCATCCACCCCTAAACCCCTCCACCCCCCCCCATCCATTTCCCCAACCCCATCCCCTTTTCCCTTTTATCCATCTATTTCCACCCTCCACCATCCATCCCCCATCTATCTATTATCTATCTATCTATCCATCCATCCATCCCCCTCCATCCCCCCTCCATCCCATCCCATCTATCCCATCCCCATCTATCATCCTATCATCATCTTCTATCCACCCATCCATCCACCCCCCTCCATCCATCCATCTATCCTATCTTTAAACCCCCCATCCTATCT
>JACEFZ010026181.1:42500-44654 GCA_014155875.1 Cepaea nemoralis | reverse complement strand
TTGGTTTTTTTCATTTGGTCCCCCTTTTTTTTCCGTCTTAGTTGTTTTTTATCTGTTAGTTTGGTAGCCTAGTCATGTGGCCGAACCCTTTCACTTGTACTCTAATTAAATCTTTTTTTTAAATAGTTGCACATCCTTTACAGGACGTTGCAGTCAACACCAGCATTTTACTACCGTTGTTGATGTCTTGGCAAGTTTTAAGTTCAGTAGTTTGCCATTGCTTTCTGAACGACCGGCTCCCATACCAACACGTTAAAACCAGCCCGAAACGGTCTGCTGCCAAATCGGTCACCGCTGTGTTTTGAACGGTAAGCGGCATTACGAATTGCATTCGCAACACCATCGCCACAGAGACCGGCTAATTAAAGCTATCATTCTAATTAATTTACAATTTCTATTTGTTTCTTTGAATGGTCTCATTCGTTTTTTTTTCCCTCCAAGGTATTCTTTATTGTTCCATCGGAAACCATTTTTCCACTGCTATTATATGTTTTTCAGTCTGTCCATGCTTCATATGCATACAACAGTAGGGGTTATGGTTATACATACACAATGGAATACTAGCAACGTTTGATTTCATCTGGAGTGTCAACTTCTGGAGATCACTCTGGGTTGAGTTTGGTAACTTAGTGACGAGCGAGCAAAGGATTGGAGAACACTCTGGGATGGGTTGAGTTGAGTTGAGTTGAGTTAGTTAAGAACCGACATCACTGCACTCAAGACATTCCCATATGTGCTCCGTCCCCTCGTTCAACAACCAGCGAAGAGTCATACTACTAATCGTTCCCAACGCTATCTGATTAAAAGTTATCCTCGTCTTCCCTCTCAGTTTTGAGATTCTTCCAGAACCCCTGCCGATTCACCAGCATTCTCATTCTTTCCACATATGGGTTCTCAGTCTGTTCCCCCGCCTTCTCCACCTGGTCCCACAAGAGAACGACAACCCCCAACCCTCATGTCCATAGGCAACCTTCCACGAAGGGATGCATTCCTTGCTAGGCTATCAGTCTGTTCATTCCCCCGCACCCCTGCATGGCCAGGGCAAATTATCCATACTATTCTCACAATCTGTGACCTCCGAAGCGAATAGAGCCATTCCACACGAAACATTCCTTCCTCCACCTTGCTAAGCATACTCTTTGAATCCGTAATGAATACAACGTGTATTGCAGTAATCTCCTCTAGCCAAAGGAATGCCGCTGTTACTGCCTCCACCCTCCATTCTCATGCTAGAGGTCGTAGTCTCATATGCCAGACTCTCCTTTTTCAAGACTCGCCCATTAGCCTTTGGGTTGAGTTCAGTAACTTAGTGACGAGCGAGCAAAGGCAGGAGGAAGTCTAGTGCAGCTCCACCCACCACGGAGCCTTACAGAGGTAAACACAACACTCAAGAAGTCTTAAAAGTGATTAGAAAAGCAAGAGGATAGATTACATTGCACCCAGTTTTATCCCCACATGGCTCCGTCTCTTGCCACAGGGCGGCCTACCGAAAGCGCCGCACAAAGCACGAACTCCGTAGCTCCAGCGGCGACCTCCACGACGTGCTCAGGAACGAGCCCACAAACTTTGGAGCGCGAGACAGGCAGGTAACCACTTCAGCACGGAGCGTACCCCATGCAATCTATGAGGACGAAAAAGAAAGAAAGAAAACGAACACTATAGACCAGAACGAGACAGCTTAAAGGAGTTTGGCAGACATGCGCAGAATAGAATTGTTAGATTCAGGACCGGACAATGTAGACTCAGAGCACATGTCCTGGCAATGGGTCTCGCTGACTTTGTCGCTGGGAACTGTGGAGCACTGATGCAAACCACAGAATAGTCTCACAAGACGGGTCTGGCTTCGTCAGGTAGGGAGAGAAGATCTACCCCCAGTGGAGAGACTCTTCAGACAAACTCTGGGGGAACGCTTGAGGAAGACCATATCGGGAAAGCTGCATGGCAAACGTTCAACGCAGAAGACGAAGAAGACGAATTGGAGGACGAGAAAGAAGAGGAAAAGAAGGAGAAGATGAAGGAGGAGGAGGAGGAGATGGAGGAGGATGATGAGACGACAATACGACGAAGAAGAAGAGGAAGCAGAATAATAATAAGAAGAATCGGAGGACGAAAACGAGGAGGAAGAGAAGGAGGAGGTTAAGAAGAAGACAAAGA
>JACEFZ010026181.1:0-37500 GCA_014155875.1 Cepaea nemoralis | reverse complement strand
ACACACACACACACACACACACACACACACTTGTATATACATATTCTCTGTATCTGTCACACACACACACATGCACACAACTGGACACTCACAGTCTGTCTGCCTATCACCCTAACGTGCGCGCGCACACACACACACACACACACACATACACACATACACACACATACACACACATACACACACATACACACACATACACACACAATTCTCGTTAACACGAATCAGATATCAGATATCAGTTATGTGATTAGTCATAAATAAAAAAAATTAAGACGATCATATTGCCAGAACCGATTTTTGCAGTTTATTTCAAAGGATCACTACAAGCGATAATTTCAACGGATGATTTAAATGGATGATATATACAGAGAGATTCATACCGACAGTTCTTATAGATTATTTAAACGGATGATGTCTAGAGAGATTCCCACGCATTGTCCTATAGATGATTTCAATGGATGATTTCAACGGATGATTTCAAAAGAAGTTTGTGTTGAGTGATTTCTGAGAATGATTATGTACATTACGCGGAGTAATTCAGAGAATATGCGACGAGGACTACATCGTTTGTTTGTCTCGTTCATCGATGGTTAGACGATTAGGGATATAGACTACAATGGTAAGTGTTGTTTTCTTCTGTCTCGTTCTCCTTTCTCTTTCTATCTCGCTTCCTATAGTTTGTAAACTCTCTCTCTCTCTCTCTCTCTCTCTCTCCTCTCCTCTCTCTCATCTCTCTCTTCTCTCGTCTCTCTCTCTCTCTCTCCCTCTCTCTCTCTTCTTCTCCTTTTCTCCTTTCTATCTCGCTTCCTATAGTTGTTAAACTCTCCTCTCTCTCTCTCTCTCTCTCTCTCTCTCTCTCTCTCTCTCTCTCTCTCTCTCTCTCTTCTCCTTTCTCTTTCTATCTCGCTTCCTATAGTTTGTAAACTCTCTCTCTCTCTCTCTCTCTCTCTCTCTCTCTCTCTCTCTCTCTCTCTCTCTCTCTCTCTCTCTCTCTCTCTCTCCCTCTCTCTCTCTCTCTTCTCCTTTCTCTTTCTATCTCGCTTCCTATAGTTTGTAAACTCTCCTCTCTCTCTCTCTCTCTCTCTCTCTCTCTCTCTCTCTCTCTCTCTCTCTCTCTCTCTCTCTCGCTCTCCTTACACACACACGCGCGCGCGAGCACTCACAAAATGTTGCATAACCTTTACAGAACGTTGCGATCAACCCCAACCTCAGGATGATGTCATCATCATCATCAAGTGCCCTGCCGACTGGCGTAGACGTTCATGATTCTCCACAGATCTCGGTCTTTGGTTTTCTGGATCAACTCTGCCGGTTGATATTCCTCCATGCCACCGTCGCAATCCATCCAGTATTATTTATCTCTTCTCCTCGATCTTTCCAGTTGTCACGATGTTCTCCAATGCTCTGTTCTCATCACATGACCAAAGAAAGCTGTTTGCCTCTTCTTATTGTTGTATCTAATGTCCTGGTTTCATTAGCCTCTTTCAGGCAGTCATTGTTAGTTACTTTGGCAGTCCAAGGAATTCGCAACATTCGTCTCAGGAACAACATCTCTGTTGCTTCCAATCTATTCATAATTTTAAAAATTTACATTCCAAGATTCACAGCCATACAGCAAAACAGGTTCTATATAGCACCTTAGCACTCTCTTTCCTACATTCAATGATATTGATTTATTGCATAAGATATTCTTCATTTTCTGAAATGCAGCCTTTGCTTGCCCTATTCTGCTCTTGATCTCTTTTGTGTATCTTCCATCTGACGTTATAAATGTTCCTAGATATTTAAAACTATCCACTTGTTGAAGAATGTTCCCTGCTATCTCTATTTCACATTTGGATGATGTAACTGGCAGTTTTACAGGTTGTAGTTTGCCATTAGAAGCTGACATGGACTAAAGAATAAGATTTTCAGTTCTTAAACTTCCGGTGTTCTGATGGCGAGGCAGGGGAAGGGGTGAGGTGGGTGGGGGGGGGGGGGAGGAACTACATGGCCAGTAAGTTGCGCTTAACGCTGACTTCCCATTCTGAAAGCAATGGCAAACTACTGAACGTACAGGTGCCTAAGAATTCTTCGTGGTTGCCTGCTTCGTGGTTGCCTGCTCGACGGTTGCCTACTCGGTGGTTGCCTGCTTGGTGGTTGCCTATACGATGACTGCCTACGTTGTGGTTGCCTGCTTGGTGGTTGCCTACGTGGTGGTTGCCAGCTTGGTGGTTGCCTGCTTGGTGGTTGCCTACACGGTGTTTGCCTACCTAGTGTTTACCTGCTTGGTGGTTGCTTACACGGTGATTGCCTGCTTGATGGTTGACTGCTTGGTGGTTGCCTGCTAGGTGGTTGCCTACACGATGGTTGACTGCTTGGTGGTTGCCTGCTAGGTGGTTGCCTACACGATGGTTGACTGCTTGGTGATTGCCTGCTTGGTGGTTGCCTACACGGTGGTTGACTGTTTGGTGGTTGCCTGCTTGGTGGTTGCCTACACGGTGGTTACCTGCATGGTGGTTGCCTGCTTGGTGGTTGCCTACACGGTGGTTACCTGCTTGGTGGTTGCCTGCTTGGTGGTTGCCTACACGGTGGTTGACTGCTTGGTGGTTGCCTGCTTGGTGGTTGCCTACACGGTGGTTACCTGCTTGGTGGTTGCCTACACGGTGGTTGACTGCTTGGTGGTTGCCTGCTTGGTGGTTGCCTACACGGTGGTTACCTGCTTGGTGGTTGCCTGCTTGGTGGTTGCCTACACGGTGGTTGACTGCTTGGTGGTTGCCTGCTTGGTGGTTGCCTACACGGTGGTTCACTGCTTGGTGATTGCCTACACGGTGGTTGACTGCTTGGTGGTTACCTGCTTGGTGGTTGCCTACACGGTGGTTGACTGCTTGGTGGTTGCCTACACGGTGGTTACCTGCTTGGTGGTTGCCTGCTTGGTGGTTGCCTACACGGTGGTTGACTGCTTGGTGGTTGCCTGCTTGGTGGTTGCCTACACGGTGGTTCACTGCTTGGTGATTGCCTACACGGTGGTTGACTGCTTGGTGGTTACCTGCTTGGTGGTTGCCTACACGGTGGTTGACTGCTTGGTGGTTGCCTACACGGTGGTTCACTGCTTGGTGATTGCCTACACGGTGGTTGCCTGCTTGGTGGTTGCCTACACAGTGGTTGCCTGCTTGGTGGTTGCCTGCTTGGTGGTTGCCTGCTTGGTGGTTGCCTGCTTGGTGGTTGCCTGCTTGGTGATTGCCTGCTTGGTGGTTGACTGCTTGGTGGTTGACTGCTTGGTGGTTGCCTGCTTGGTGGTTGCCTACACGCTGGTTGCCTACACGCTGGTTGACTGCTTGGGGGTTGCCTGCTTGGTGGTTGCCTGCTTGGTGGTTGACTGCTTGGTGGTTGCCTGCTTGGTGGTTGACTGCTTGGTGGTTGCCTACACGGTGGTTGACTGCTTGGTGGTTGCCTGCTTGGTGGTTGCCTGCTTGGTGGTTGCCTGCTTGGTGATTGCCTACACGGTGGTTGCCTACACGGTGGTTGACTGCTTAGTGGTTGCCTACACGGTTTTTGACTGCTTGTTGGTTGACTGCTTGATGGTTGACTGCTTGGTGGTTGCCTGCTTGGTGATTGCCTACACGCTGGTTGACTGCTTGGTGGTTGACTGCTTGGTGGTTGACTGCTTGGTGGTTGCCTGCTTGGTGGTTGCTTACACGGTGGTTGACTGCTTGGTGGTTGCCTGCTTTGTAGTTGCCTACACGGTGGTTGCCTGCATGGTGATTGCCTGCTTGGTGGTTCCCTACACGGTGGTCGCCTGCTTGGTAGTTGGCTGCGTGTTGGTTGCCTGCTTTGTGGTTGCCTACACGCTTATTGCCTCTTTGGTGGTTGCTTGCTTGGTGGTTGCTTGCTTGGTGGTTGCCTGCTTGGTGGTTGACTGCATGGTGGTTGCCTACACGATGGTTGCCTGCTTGGTGGTTGCCTACGTGGTGGTTGCTTATTTGGTTGTTGCCTGCTCGGTGGTTGCCTACACGGTGGTTGCTTGCTCGGTAGTTGCCTGCTCGGTGGTTGCCTACACGGTGGTTGCCTACACGGTAGTTGCCTGCTCGGTAGTTGCCTGCTCGGTGGTTGTCTGCTCGGTGGTTGCCTACACGGTGGTTGCCTGCTCGGTAGTTGCCTGCTCGGTAGTTGCCTGCTCGGTAGTTGCCTGCTCGGTGGTTGTCTGCTCGGTAGTTGCCTGCTCGGTGGTTGCCTACACGGTGGTTGCCTGCTCGGTAGTTGCCTGCTCGGTGGTTGCCTACACGGTGGTTGCCTGCTCGGTAGTTGCCTGCTCGGTATTTGCCTGCTCGGTGGTTGCCTACACGGTGGTTGTCTGCTCGGTAGTTGCCTGCTCGGTGGTTGCCTACACGGTAGTTGCCTGCTCGGTAGTTGCCTGCTCGGTGGTTGCCTACACGGTAGTTGCCTGCTCGGTAGTTGCCTGCTCGGTAGTCGCCTGCTCGGTAGTTGCCTGCTCGGTAGTTGCCTGCTCGGTAGTCGCCTGCTCGGTGGTTGCCAGCTCGGTAATTGCCTGCTCGGTAGTTGCCTGCTCGGTAGTTGCATGCTCGCTAGTTGCCTACAGCGTCTTGCAAGCGACATTCGTGTTAAAGTTTGCCACTGTTGTCTGAATGCGAAGTTGACGGTGAAGTTCAACTGACCGACGTCTGGGTTGAATCCACAACCCCCCCGCCATCAGGACACGACACTTTAAGCGCTAACGCATTAAACCTCAAGGCCAAGCTGATTGATTGATTGATTGATTTAGGAACCGACATCACAGCATTCGGGGCATTCCGATAAGCGCTCCGTCCCCATCCCCAGCAGCCAGCGAAGAGTTCCAACACCGATAGTACCAGTAGCAATCTGATTATATGTCCGTCTCGCTTTTCCTCTGAGCGTCGAGCATCGGCTAGATCCCCTCGTCACTCCTCGCTGTTGCATTCTTGCCAGACCATGGTAATCCATTTGCTCCTCCGAGGTGTGCACGTGCTCCCACAAGGCCACAACCACGTCTGCCTTGTCATGCATCAACACTCCACCAAGTTTTGCAGAGCCAGCCAATCTGTCCGCCTGTTCATTCCCCAGCACACCGGCATGCCCCGGAGAAAAAAAAATCTAGGCAGTGCTTGCCACCCGTGACTTCCGAAGCGAAGCAAGCCACTCTGCACGTAACTTGCCTGTCCTCACCTTCCTCAGCATGCTTTCTGAGTCAGTTACAATCACGATGTGAGTGTGTGTGTGTGTGTGTGTGTGTGTGTATCGAATTCTCCATCAAGTGGAAAGCTGCACTGACCGTCTCCACCTCCATTTTAAAGCTAGATGTGGTATCATATGCCAGGCTCTCCTGCACCAAACGTCGACCATTAGCTTTTGCTAAGAACTCCCAGGCACTTCTCCTACCTCTTAACACCGACCCATCTATGTAGATAACCACATCACCCGAGCGAGCATTATAGTGAATTAGTTGCTGATTAATTAGTTTCTGTCTTGGCTCACTCCACCGTCACTCAAACTATATGTGTTTAGTTACTTCCCCTCGACAGCAGAAACATGAATTTTGCCAAGCTGACATTCTAAATATACATATTATACTTTCTTTTTCTCTCGCCCTTTCTCCGACTTTCTCTGCTCTCTCTCTCTCTCTCTCTCTCTCTCTCTCTCTCTCTCTCTCTCTCTCTCTCTCTCTCTCTCTCTCTCTCTCTCTCTCTTTCTTTCTTTCTCGCTCTGCTCTCTCTCTCTCTCTCTCTCTCTCTCTCTCTCTCTCTCTCTCTCTCTCTCTCTTTATTTTCTTTTTCTCTCGCTCTTTCTCTGACTTTCGCTGCTCTCTCTTAATCGCCACCCACCCTCTCTCTTTTCTTTTTCTCTGTCTATATCTCAATTGTTTTTTCTTTCTCACTGCCTCTCTTTTTCTTGATCTCCTCTGTCGTTCCCTATCACACTCTATTCCCTTTCTCCATTTCTATCTCACTCTTTCAATAAAACATAAACTCGCTGTCACTCTCGTCTCTCTCTATCTTTCTTTCTCCCGCAGTCTCTCCTTCTCCCTCGAATACTCTCAGTGCAGGAAAGACTGTTATCATGGTAAACATCTACAGAGAACTAGCTACTTGATGATATCAATAAGTTTCAGGAGAAAATCAAGTTCATGAACACGGTCGGTGAATCCAGACAATCAGGTCGCTATCTTGGCCCACTCCCCGTCACTCAAACTAGTTTTGTTTAGTTACTTCCCCTCGACAACAGAAACAGGAATTTTGCTGGAAAACATCAACATCAATAGCAAATTATAATAATGATAACCACAATAATAATACCCTTCTTAGTCAGATATGACTGAGCTACCGTATGACAGTAGACGGTACTACCTGCTTTCTGTTAGCGCCGAATGTTGGGAAGGTGTTTACCAAACCCGACACCCCACAATGTACCAACGGCTTCGGGCGGAGGAGTGCAATTGGGAGGGTACGAGCCTTATCATGGTGAGAGGAAATGCAACATAAAGACTAAATGCCATGGCAGGGCAGACGATGCCCTAAGCCTTGGTCTGCAGCTGGTCTAGGATCGAAGTTCTGACAGGCAGACAGTTAGAGCATTGCTTTGTTGATCCGGCAGCTTCTGCAACTTGTCTCGTTCCAGTCGTATTGATGTTAAGTTTCCCATGGAGAAAACTAGAAAGACCGAAAGAGGGATCATGCTGCATGGACAACACATGATCTCTAAAAATCAGCCCAGGTCTTGTGCTATGGAGAGGTGTAACCCCATTTTACAAACTATCGTCTGTCAAGTATCAAAACGGCAAGCTGCCAGTCAATCAGTCAGTCAGTCAGTCAGCCAGCCAGCCAGCCTGCCAGCCAGCCAGCCAGCCAGCCAGCCAGTCAGTCAGTCAGTCAGTCAGTCAGTCAGTGTGTGTGTGTGTGTGTGTGTGTGTGTGTGTGTGTGTGTGTGTGTGTGTGTTTGATTTTTGCCATAAAGGCTTGCCACAACTTTGCCTGGTTTCTGTAATTATATTTTGTAAAACTGTCTTACACTACGTGTTTTCCTATTGTCTACACGTCTATAGCTTAACCGCAGTGTTGGCCCGTTATATTTAGTCTTGGTAGTGAGCGTATTAGTCGGTGACCGCGACCATTGTCTCTATAAACTTATCCTCTGCCTACCAATGCGAACTTGAGATCATAACCAACAACTACCTCACAGCGGCTCTCTAGCACAATTAACCGGAGGCAAGGGGTGCCTTACTTCTCCTTTGAACGGGGGTACCCACAGTCATCTATACACATGAAACATCTTAAAATATCATGGCACATCTGAAAACATCATGAAACATCTTAAAACATTATGAAACACCTGAAAACATCAACATCACGAGTCATAGTCGGGATCAATGCAGTCGGTTGTGCCTCTGCTTGAAAATCACATAGTCTAGGATTCAAACACAGAAGCCCCAAACAACAGACTGCAGGTTTGATTGCCTGGCGTATTTAGTTGCATTCGTCATGTGTATACTGCAATGATATATCATATGAAGAAAATGAATGAATCATATTTCTCTGAAATACATAACACACGGTCTCTGATATCGTCCGAATGTAAAGCAATGTTATCCCAACCTTAGGCTATAACAGGCCATCAAAGCCCGAACTCAGCGATCTCTCAACATCTGTTATTTTGCGGGCATAAATTTAACACAGAACAGCTGTTTTGAATACTGTATTCCACGAACAATAAAGTATTACTCAGATATATAGAATGAATTCAGCAATTAGGTATCCAAAACTGTAGTTGTGCAGGGAGAAAAGTTTCCCAGTGACTCTGTGATTACAGTTGTGATAACATTGCTCCACATTCAGAGAATATCAGGACCATGTGTTTTATGTATTTCAGCCAACATTTGATTCATCTATTCACTTCCCATGATTTATAGTTCCTCAGTATGCACCTGATGAGGCCTGGATATGACTGGGTAGAACTACTGGCTCAAATGAGTTGAGATCTAGCTAGATATAATACTGACTCAATTAAATGGGATGTGATATAGGTGGATAGAACTACTGACTCAAGTAAGTAAGTGGCCGGATAGCTAATGGGTAGGCCTAAATGTCCAGTTAACTGGATAAATCTACTGACTTAGTAAACTGGGCTGAGGCCTAACTGGATAGACCTATAACAAAACTTGGTTGAGATATAACTGGATAGATCTACAGTAAATTGGGTTGAGATCTAGCTACATAGATCTACAGTAAATTAGGTTGTGATCTAAATGGATCACAGTAAACTGGGTTGAGATATAGTTTAGTTTAGTTTAGTCGATGGATCAACATCACGGTACACGAGTGTAAACCATAAGTGCTCCGTCAACTCAAGCCTGAGTCCTTAGAATCTCAGAAACTGGGCTGAGGCCTAACTGGATAGACCTACCGTAAACTGGGTTGAGATCTAACTGGATAGACCTATAACAAAACTTGGTTGAGATATAACTGGATAGATCTACAGTAAACTGGGTTGAGATCTAGCTACATAGATCTACAGTAAATTAGGTTGTGATCTATATGGATGGACATACAGTAAACTGGGTTGAGATATAATTTAGTTTAGTTTAGTCGATGGATCAACATCACGGTACACGAGTTAGTTAGTTAGTTAGTCGCAGTCCCAACTTCACAGCAACGGGTCGTCCCCATTATGCTCCGTTCCTGTGTCAGTTAATATCACACAAAACGCTCCCCACTGCTCAATGTGAAAAGTGGAAAAGACAGGAGTCTCGACAAACAACAGCCCGCACAGATACACTGTGCATAATGCCGCCGCCAGAATGTCAACACACCAGTCCCCCACGAAACACCCAATTCATCTCTGATGGAATCGGCTGTCATTTTCCTATCTGGATGTTTCCTAGATGTTCACCTACACAGTCCACGAACATACAGTTCATCACCGACGGCAGTGGCAGTCAACCAGAAGCCCAGCAGCCACGCATTTCTGCATAAGGCAAAAACCGGTCAACTCTTGGACATAGCCACCTGCCATCGCCCCGAACATGCAGTCACGTTCCAAAAATAAAAACTTGGGCAGATTCAAAAGCATTCACACGAAACTCACAGCTCACAGTGTCGCGCCACGCACTCACTCAGTAGCAGGGCGACGGAACCATCAAGCCTCCTTAGTCGCCTCTTACGACATGCGTGGTAGGCTACAGTGTTGCTATTCTTTGCTTCCCTTATGGGCCCCGGCAACACACGGGAGAACCATAGTGTTACACACGGGTACACGAGTGTAAACCATAAGTGCTCCGTCATACTCCTAACTCAAGCCTGAGTCCTTAGAATCTCAGAAACTGGGCTGAGGCCTAACTGGATAGACCTACCGTAAACTGGGTTGAGACCTAACTGGATAGACCTATAACAAAACTTGGTTGAGATATAACTGGATAGATCTACAGTAAACTGGGTTGAGATCTAACTGGATAGACCTATAACAAAACTTGGTTGAGATATAACTGGATAGATCTACAGTAAACTGGGTTGAGATATAATTTAGTTTTGTCGATGGATCACCATCATCGGTACACGAGTGTACACCATAAGTGCTCCGTTATACTCCTAACTCAAGCCTGAGTCCTTAGAATCTCAGCTTAGTGCACTAGCTCCGTAGCACCGGCGAGGATCCTGAAATACTTTGGGTAGATTTTCAACTCGAAATTTTGCCCATGCACCTCCGTTAGGTTACTCTTTTTCGATTTTCAACTGCCAAGGGATGTTTTACCTGCGCAACAAATACACACGGGCGTCCGATCTCACTACCCAGAGACCAGCGGAAAGTTTGTTACTAGAAGTCCACGTGAAAAAAATTCAGGCCCTTACCGGGGCTTACCGGGGCTTACCGGGGCTTACCGGGGCTTACCGGGGCTTGAACCCGGGACCTCCAGCACTCGAGGCGGCCACCATACACTGAGACCACTCAGCCCCCCAATATTGTGATAGTTATCTTGTGTCTAAAGGCCAGATGTACACGATGGGAGGACTGGTAGAATAAACCGGATCCAATCGGATAAAATCAGGTCCCCAAATACAAGATATAACCGTTAGATTTAAATACAGGGTTTTGTCACGGTAACTCATTTTGTTCACGTATCCCTCTTGTGCGTGTTTATTTGTTTAGGAAACCAGGGGAATAGGGTTTTAGGAGTTACGTGGTCAGGGTTCAAAGGGTTAACATCTGTATAAAATAATAAACCAGAAGTGCGCTCAATTGAGCTAGAATTTACTTTCTTAAAAATCTGACGCGAATGAACAGACTGGTTGAAATATATTCACAGACGCACAGAAGAATCTCTGATGAACTTTCGCTGCTAGGCTGGACTGGTTGGTGTGACGATAATGACAATTGGTAATGTGAGAAAGTACCTTGGTTGAGGTCTGCAAACATTTCACTTGTGTGTGAGAGAAGATGCTATATTTAGGAGTTACCATGTCTGGCCTCCTGTGTCAACACTGTCAAAAGATAAAGCATAAACAAAACAACACCCAGGCATGTGTCTCTGAGAGTAATCTTAAATACTGAGCTAATTTTTGGATTTTCCCTAAACTGCTGGACTGAGTTGACTGGTGTTGATACATGAGCATAAATGGACTGGAATATTGAGGCGTTGGCTTTCATTTGAAATGTCTTCTCCTGCACTTGCTATATAATGGATAGACCTACAGTAACTAGGCTGAGATCTAATCGGATAAACCTACAGTAAACTGGCTTGAGATCTAGCTGGACAGACCTACAGTTAACTGGGTTCAGATCTAACTGAATGGACCCTCAGTAAACTGGGCTTAGATCTAACTGGATAAACTTACGGCTATCTGGGTTGAGATGTAAATTTATAGACATACAGTAAACAAGGCTGAAATCTAACTGGATAGACCTACACTTAACTGGGTGAAGATCTAAATGGATGGATCTACAATACACTAGGCTGAGATCTAATTGGAAAGACCTACAGTAAACTAGGTTCACATCTAACTGTGCAGACAATTCTATCACTATTAGAAGAAGAATTGTGCACCAGTTTCAACGACCCATCACCCGCCAGCCTCGACAGGCATAATATAAAACGCGGATCACGACAAAACCACACAGCTGAACCATGATAACATTTCATAACATAAACATTGTTATTGTAGACTAAGTAACGGGTTTACAGACTACAAAGTCTTCACCGTAGGTAGCACTTCCGCTCTGACAGCATCACATAATCGATGCTTTCAAGTTGATGTTTTGGTTGGCTGACTTGAAATTATGCCTGTTATTGTTTGTGCCTACATGGCTGTTCTTTCTGTTCGTATGTTTTATTTTATCGTTGTTTTTGTCTTGCTGTTTAGTGCACGGATATTGTCTGACGAATTTTAATACCATTGTTGTCAACAGAATACTATGTTCAGCAGTTTATCGATTCCCACTCACTAGCACTCTAGGTGAAATGTTATATCGGGCATGTTTATTTCAAAACAAAATTATAATTGTTGTGGAAACATTGAGGTCACTAGGACAACACACAAATGAATTCGCAAGTATTTATTTGCACTCAAAGAAGTAGAATACAATAGAGATTATAGCATATACGTCTTCTTATTTCATAGCGTAATTGCGTGGCATCCTGATTTCTGTGGTGCGCCTCCTGGCTGGTTGCCTCCGTTTTTAAGCACATTTCGTTTGCTAGAGCAGACTGTGGTCTTACTTGAGTTGAGATGTGTAGGCGTGCAGAAAGAAGAAGAAATGCGTCTTATTATAGTTCATGTCATGTGGCGGTGGGGTTGTGTATCCGCAGCCATCTGTCAGTGTGCGGTCATTAATTTTTGATACCCACGTTCCTCCATGCCATGACGTCACACTGTCCAGTATATTGTCTCGGGGTCTCCCCCAGTCCCCTCTCCTTCAACGTTCTATTGTGATGATATACTCCAGCTTTCCCCTTCTCATGCCATGTTCAAAGAATGTCTTCTTCTGATGTGAATAACCAGTTCTCTTTGTAAGTTAACTTCTTTCTATTGATATTCTGATGTGAATCACCAGTCTCTCTGTAAGTTAACTTCTTTCTATTGATCTTCTGATGTGAGTAACCAGTTCTCTTTGTAAGTTAACTTCTTTCTATTGATCTTCTGATGTGAATAACCAGTTCTCTCTGTAAGTTAACTTCTTTCTATTGATCTCCTGATGTGAATAACCAGTTCTCTTTGTAAGTTAACTTATTTCTATTGATCTTCTGATGTGAATAACCAATTCTCTCTGTAAGTTCACTTCTTTCTACTAATCTTCTGATGTGAGTAACCAGTTCTCTCTGTAAGTTCACTTCTTTCTATTGATCTTCTGATGTGAGTAACCAGTTCTCTCTGTAAATTAACTTCTTTCTATTGATCTTCTGATGTGAGTAACCAATTCTCTTTGTAAGTTAACTTCTTTCTATTGATCTTCTGATGTGAATAACCAGTTCTCTCTGTAAGTTAACTTTTTCTATTGATCTTTTGATGTGAATAACCAGTTCCTCTTTGTAAGTTAACTTCTTTCTATTGATCTTCTGATGTGAAGTAACCAGTTCTCTCTGTAAGTTAACTTCTTTCTATTGATCTTCTGATGTGAGTAACCAGTTCTCTCTGTAAGTTAACTTCTTTCTATTGATCTTCTGATGTGAGTACCCAGTTCTCTGTGTGAGTTAACTTCTTTCTATTGATCTTCTGATGTGAATAACCAGTTCTCTCTGTAAGTTAACTTCTTTCTATTGATCTTCTGATGTGAGTAACCAGTTCTCTCAGTAATTTAACTTCTTTCTATTGATCTTCTGATGTGCGTAACCAGTTCTCTTTGTAAGTTCACTTCTTTCTATTGATCTTCTGATGTGAGTAACCAGTTCTCTCTGTAAATTAACTTCTTTCTATTGATCTTCTGATGTGAGTAACCAATTCTCTTTGTAAGTTAACTTCTTTCTATTGATCTTCTGATGTGAATAACCAGTTCTCTCTGTAAGTTAACTTTTTCTATTGATCTTTTGATGTGAATAACCAGTCCTCTTTGTAAGTTAACTTCTTTCTATTGATCTTCTGATGTGAGTAACCAGTTCTCTCTGTAAGTTAACTTCTTTCTATTGATCTTCTGATGTGAGTAACCAGTTCTCTCTGTAAGTTAACTTCTTTCTATTGATCTTCTGATGTGAGTACCCAGTTCTCTGTGTGAGTTAACTTCTTTCTATTGATCTTCTGATGTGAATAACCAGTTCTCTCTGTAAGTTAACTTCTTTCTATTGATCTTCTGATGTGAGTAACCAGTTCTCTCAGTAATTTAACTTCTTTCTATTGATCTTCTGATGTGCGTAACCAGTTCTCTTTGTAAGTTCACTTCTTTCTATTGATCTTCTGATGTGAGTAACCAGTTCTCTCTGTAAGTTCACTTCTTTCTATTGATCTTCTGATGTGAGTAACCAGTTCTCTCTGTAAGTTAACTTCTTTCTATTGATCTTCTGATGTGAGTAACCAGTTCTCTCTGTAAGTTAACTTCTTTCTATTGATCTTCTGATGTGAGTAACCAGTTCTCTCTGTAAGTTAACTTCTTTCTATTGATCTTCTGATGTGAGTAACCAGTTCTCTCTGTAAGTTAACTTCTTTCTATTGATCTTCTGATGTGAGTAACCAGTTCTCTCTGTAAGTTGACTTCTTTCTATTGATATTCTGATGTGAATACCCAGTTCTCTCTGTAAGTTAACTTCTTTCTATTGATCTTCTGATGTGAATAACCAGTTCTCTTTGTAAGTTAACTTCTTTCTATTGATCTTCTGATGTGAGTAACCAGTTCTCTCTGTAAGTTAACTTCTTTCTATTGATCTTCTGATGTGAGTACCAGTTCTCTTTGTAAGTTAACTTCTTTCTATTGATCTTCTGATGTGAATAACCAGTTCTCTTTGTAAGTTAACTTCTTTCTATTGATCTTCTGATGTGAGTACCCAGTTCTCTGTGTGAGTTAACTTCTTTCTATTGATCTACTGATGTGAGTACCCAGTTCTCTCTGTAAGTTAACTTCTTTCTATTGATCTTCTGATGTGAGTACCCAGTTCTCTCTGTAAGTTAACTTCTTTCTATTGATCTTCTGATGTGAGTAACCAGTTCTCTTTGTAAGTTAACTTCTTTCTATTGATCTTCTGATGTGAGTACCCAGTTCTCTCTGTAAGTTAACTTCTTTCTATTGATCTTCTGATGTGAGTACCCAGTTCTCTCTGTAAGTTAACTTCTTTCTATTGATCTTCTGATGTGAGTAACCAGTTCTCTCTGTAAGTTAACTTCTTTCTATTGATCTTCTGATGTGAGTACCCAGTTCTCTCTGTAAGTTAACTTCTTTCTATTGATCTTCTGATGTGAGTAACCAGTTCTCTCTGTAAGTTAACTTCTTTCTATTGATCTTCTGATGTGAGTAACCAGTTCTCTTTGTAAGTTAACTTCTTTCTATTGATCTTCTGATGTGAGTAACCAGTTCTCTTTATGAGTTAACTTCTTTCTATTGATCTTCTGATGTGAGTAACCAGTTCTCTCTGTAAGTTAACTTCTTTCTATTGATCTTCTGATGTGAGTAACCAGTTCTCTCTGTAAGTTAACTTCTTTCTATTGATCTTCTGATGTGAGTAACCAGTTCTCTCTGTAAGTTAACTTCTTTCTATTGATCTTCTGATGTGAGTAACCAGTTCTCTCTGTAAGTTGACTTCTTTCTATTGATATTCTGATGTGAATACCCAGTTCTCTCTGTAAGTTAACTTCTTTCTATTGATCTTCTGATGTGAATAACCAGTTCTCTTTGTAAGTTAACTTCTTTCTATTGATCTTCTGATGTGAGTAACCAGTTCTCTCTGTAAGTTAACTTCTTTCTATTGATCTTCTGATGTGAGTAACCAGTTCTCTTTGTAAGTTAACTTCTTTCTATTGATCTTCTGATGTGAATAACCAGTTCTCTTTGTAAGTTAACTTCTTTCTATTGATCTTCTGATGTGAGTACCCAGTTCTCTGTGTGAGTTAACTTCTTTCTATTGATCTACTGATGTGAGTACCCAGTTCTCTCTGTAAGTTAACTTCTTTCTATTGATCTTCTGATGTGAGTACCCAGTTCTCTCTGTAAGTTAACTTCTTTCTATTGATCTTCTGATGTGAGTAACCAGTTCTCTTTGTAAGTTAACTTCTTTCTATTGATCTTCTGATGTGAGTACCCAGTTCTCTCTGTAAGTTAACTTCTTTCTATTGATCTTCTGATGTGAGTACCCAGTTCTCTCTGTAAGTTAACTTCTTTCTATTGATCTTCTGATGTGAGTAACCAGTTCTCTCTGTAAGTTAACTTCTTTCTATTGATCTTCTGATGTGAGTACCCAGTTCTCTCTGTAAGTTAACTTCTTTCTATTGATCTTCTGATGTGAGTAACCAGTTCTCTCTGTAAGTTAACTTCTTTCTATTGATCTTCTGATGTGAGTAACCAGTTCTCTTTGTAAGTTAACTTCTTTCTATTGATCTTCTGATGTGAGTAACCAGTTCTCTTTATGAGTTAACTTCTTTCTATTGATCTTCTGATGTGAGTACCCAGTTCTCTTTGTGAGTTTACTTCTTTCTATTGATCTTCTGATGTGAATAACCAGTTCTCTTTGTAAGTTAACATCTTTCTATTAATCTTCATTACTCTTTCTTTGCCGGCTCTGGCAAAGTAGTTTCAGACGCATTTCGTAATACTGAATAACGCGTTCGAAACACAGCTGCGGGCGATTTGGCAACAGACCGCCTTGCGTTGGGTTTTATAATATGGTATGAGTTCCGGTCGTTCAGAAAGTAATGACAAACTACTGAACGTAAACGTGTCAATAAATCACAAACAGTAAAAAAAATGCTGGGGTCGACTGCGACGTCCTTTAAAGGATATGCAACTAATTTATTTCCGTCCAAGGTTATGACACTAGAAAACATACCAATGTAAAGTTAGAGTTAGCATGCCTGAATTCGAACCTGCCACCTCCAACTGACGACAGCGCCTCGCTGCAGGAATAAAGTGTAATTGCACGCAAGCCAACTCTACACGTCTATAATATGTCACTATAAGCCAGGTCCACCATCCGCCTGAACCCACAACTATGGAATATGACCAAAGTTCGGATCTTGTCATTGACACAGCACAATATGTCTTTTTTGTTGATATCGTTCGACGGCTTTGAATTCAAGCGTAGTCCGCAAACGGGATACTACTTCTAGGGCAATGAACTGATGTTTGAATGTGGATTAGCTTTCTCTATTACCAGTGTCCCTCGCCATCAGGCCAACCCACTTCGATTTCGGAGGCACTTGTTATTTACGTCCCCAAGTCTAGGACAAAGAGTCAACATTTTAGTCCACATGACCGATGTAGAAGTTGAACAAATTACATCGGCATCAGCACACTGAATGTTTAAAAACAAACGCCCTATCCATTCCGCCCATAGTTTTAAAGATGGTATATTGACCTTATTAAGTCAGACCATTTATAACATGTTCTTTTCATTGTTCTCACTGTTCCCATTTCCCCATTCTGTAAATGAGATTATTATGCCTTAATATAGTCACTGCAGTGTCTTCCCCGCCGGGCTCCCTGGCCCAGGGATAACGTCTTTCTGCGTAATCCCTATATTCTCGTGAGTAACATGACCTGCGCGAGAATCGGTTGCGGTTCTCGCCGCGTTGGTAACTTAGGGGTATGTGAGCCGGTCGCTCAGAAAGCAATAGCAAACTAGTGAGCGTAATCTTGCCAAGAAATCAACAATCAGCTGAAAAATGCTGATGTTGACAGCGATGTCCTGTAAAGAATATGCGAACAAAACAAAGTGTCCACCTCCGTGAGTCTATGTTGTGTTTATGTATTTGTATGTATAACAGAGTGTCTGTCTCTGTTAAGGGATTCTAAGTCGGCGTGCAAGAGAACAAGGGTCGAAACTTCAGTGCACGCGGGAGCACCTTGGGAAAATGTAAATAACTAGGGATGCTCACGCGTGACGGAAAAGATAGCAACGAGTTAGTGATTAGCCAGCAGTCTTAGAGCGAGGTCACGTTTAAGTCACCATCAAGTATTGTCGAGATATCTGGACCTCTGTTATTTGTCTACGATATTTATAAGAATCTGTAAACCTGAAGCAACTACAATTAAATGTCATACATCAGGAGACTGCTGGAGTTATGTTATTTCTGACTTCACCAATTCGCTACACTGTCACATAAGCGAAATGGTGCCGTGGACCAGTCTAAACAACTTCATTTGTCGCGGTACATAACGGAGGTACTGGGCCACTATATTTAATACAGCCACTACTTCATACTGCGCTTGTTGGGAAAATGCGGTGCCTCTGACACACTGGCACGTTATCGGACTTCTGCTGAACGGACTTCAAGAAGTTTCCAAAATGCCGACCTTATCTGGCAGTGGAACAGATCAACCTTAAGAATCTTTATGCGGTTGTGAAGCCCGCCGGGGGGCATTCGCACTGCGAGCGCTAACAAGTCAAGTCGCATTATTCTGTCAAGAAGCCTGATCAGCGGGAAAATGTCACGTTGAAAATCCAACAAGAAACACGCTGTTGCCAAGATGTGCAGCGTGGGAGCCGACAACAAGAAGAAGAACGTCGAGAGCCCACCTGCTAGCTGCATCAAAGAGCCTGATACTACAGCCATCACTGAAGCTACTACGAGGGAGAAGATTGACAGCCCAACACAGTCAAGAACCAAGACAGCAGAGAAGGAGGAGAAAGACACCAGAGTCGGAAACACCGACTCGAAAACAGTCCGATGGGTTGTCAAGCGGATTCCTGTGGAGCTGACAGATGAAGAAATCCTGAAGCAGCTACGTGAAGAGAATCTTCACATCCGATTCTTGAAGGCGGAGCGGCTTCTCACCTACTCCAAGATACCTACAACCTTGGCAGTAGTGACGTCGGAGGGCAGCGAGATGCCGACCACAGCATCATTCAAAAGAGAATGCAGCAACCAGAGAGATTCATACCAAGAATCACGCAATGTTTCAGATGTCAGAAGGCCGGCCACAGTAGAGCTAAGTGTCGCAGTAAGACGGAAATATGCCGATACTGCGCCGATCACCACGCCTTCAAGGAGTGTCCGCTGGCCAAGATGGACACGGACTTCCGAGCACCCAACAACAAAAGAAAGTGCGCTAACTGCCTGGGCAAACATGGAGCAAGATACCTGGGCTGTCCGTACCTGCAGAGACATAGAGATGTCTTAAAAATCGCCATCATCACAAAGACACCATTCAAGGAAGCAATGCAGAGGGGCGAGACAGCCACGGGTATAGCACTAGCTGAAAGAGATCAACTTCAAAAGCAGATAGACGAGTTGAAGAAGCAAGTCAAGGCACTGCTGACGAGGATTCCGACCAGTGATAATGAGAAGCTGCTGGCCGACATGAAAGAAATCCAGCACGACATCAAACAAGAGATCCAGTGCATGGCTGAGATGAAGAAGGAGAACGAAGAAATCCTACAAATGATCAAGACCGAACGAGAACTGCATAGAGCTGAAATGGAACTCTTTCAAAGCAAACCAGCAGAATCCATACAAGAACCCACAGAGAAACCGCAAGATGAAAACCAAGATACCGAGCCTGAACCGCAAGCTAAAGCCAGCAGCCCAACCACAACGCCCAAGAGGGAACTACTATACCGTCGGATCTCTGAAGGAGGCACAGAATGCCCAGTCGACAAGGAGGAACTCAAGCGCGAGGAATTCAGAAGGCGCTGGGAAGAAAAAGAAAAGAGGAAGCCTAAAAAACTCCGGGGGAAACCGATGGTATACCCAGTAGTACACTAGTTAGTTAGTTAGTTAGTCGACAGATCATCCTCGTTGCACATCGAACCATTCAGTCCATAAGTGCTCGGATCCCCTCCTCAGCAAATCCCGCAGCGTGTAGCGGCTAACGACGCCAGTTCTGTGTTGGTTTATCAATCTTCTTTGGCTTCCTGCGTAGTGTTCTTGTTTGGCCACCCCTCTTTTAATTTGCTGCTCCCGCAGTCTGGCCATTGTTGTAGATTCACAGTCATCACTTGGTTCTCGCAAAAGTCTCACTTCTCGTAGAGCATTCAGAATGTCAGCCTGGTCCATGGCGCGTCCGCCCTCCACAGTAGCCTCACCTGCGAGCTTGTCAGCCCGCTCATTTCCTTGTACTCCCGCATGACCTGGCACGAAGATGAAACTAATCTTTGCCAGCCGAGACCGCTTCAGAGGCAGCAACCATTCTCTTCGGATCGACCCCTCCTCTATCCTCTTGATCATGTTCATTGAGTCGCTAAGGAAACAAGCCCTAGTGAATGTCTGTGTCTCGAGCCATGTTATTGCTTTACTTACTGCCATGACTTCCATGGTCAGGCTACTTGTGGTTTCAGTGAAAGCACCAGAGTCCTCCTTCACAATTCTCCCTCCGGCCCGAGCTGTAAAGGCACATGAGCTTCTCACATGTCGGACGACCGACCCATCTGTGTAGATGACCGCGTCACCGTCTAGCGAATTCTCGAAAATCAACGCTTGTACTTCAGCCTCAACAGCAGCCGGATTTTCTTGTCTGCATTTTCTATCTAGTTGGATGCAAACTGAAAAGGATGTGCAGAAGTCTGTTGGCACTTGCACCCACTCCTCGCCAGGTTCTAAGTCCTCAAGTGAACACACCTGTTGAAGAATGTCTTCGGCTTGACCCATCCACGACCGTCCTCTTTTTAACCTGCTGCCCTTCACCTTCCTAATTTCACTATGCAGTGGATGTTGTGTGTTTGCGTTAATTCTGAGTGTCCTGTTAAAATCCCGAGAGAAGACTGGACTCAACAAGCACATCTTTAAACTTATTATCTGTTGGGATTATTGACTGACTTTGGTCTACACTCCTCTCTTCTGTCTTCCCTTCCATATATCTATTTCTTTCTCTCTCTCTATTATTCCCTCAACACATACTCCGACAACAGTTCCTTTCAACGATAAGATAAAAGATTTATTAATAAAAAACTCTGTCTGGTGTATGTATGGAGATTGTCTATGTAGTTGCTAGTGTATTCTATTGTTGGTGCCAGAATGAACTCTGAATGTCTATCAGCTTTGTTACTTCTCGCCATTCATTCTTCAAGATCACAGGACAGCACATCAAACAGGACAGAGCTCACCCGGATGATCCGTATGCTTGCATCTAATGGTAAATCCGTGTTTGTTTGACACAAAAACTGTTCACCACAGAGTCAAGGTACCGTAATAAAAGTCCCGTAAGTTTATGAATGCACCTGAATCTGTTTCATGACGATAAGTATCCATCATCGAAAAACCACCACATCGTCACAGTTCTTCTTATAGTCTTTCAGTAATAGCACTGTTCTTACTTGTCTATTCTTTCTTCATTACACATATAAGATGTATGTAGTTTTAAGTATCCCTGCTTGCCACAGGTTAACCTCTCTTCCCTTTCAGGGCCTTAGTGGTATATTCGGTTGAGCATACCGTGTTCTGTATTTTATTTAACTTATTTCTTTCTTCATCGTAAATATGTTCATATTCTGTTTGGTTCCATGTAAGTACTTTATTTGTTCAAGGGTATTCCTCTTCATCTCTTCTCTGCTTTCACTAGGAGAGTGGAACCTGGAAAAGTATAACAAATCCAGTGATAAGCGTCCGCCCCTTTCTACTACTTATGCAAGTGTCCTTCTCCAGCCATAATGACAAGGCTTCCGAAGTGAACACCCGCATAAGACATATGAATTCACCAAAGTCTAAACTATCTACTAATAGAAAGCAATGGTAAAGGCTATTCATTCACATCTATATTCCTATGCTAAACTATATCTAATATCTTTATACCTTATTTAGGCATCTATGTTCCTGGAATCGAAAAAACACTTAGCGAATAACACACTATTATCCCCTCTTTCCATCATTAGGGACGTGTATTTCTATTCCCACTCAAGAACATATCTCCTTCAGGTCAGTTTGGAACACACACTAACTTTACACAAAGAATTGACCCTCTTTATATCGGTCAATTTTGCCGCATAGTCCTTGACATTGCTGGACACCTCACATCCAGACTGCATTATCATTGTTAGTGGAAAATTCCAGTTCTGAACCGTTTCACATCCATACTGCAATATGCTGTCCAATAATCTCTCTGCTTTAGTCGCAAACCAATTTTTCCATTCGACCGTTTACCTGTGCAGTTAGCCACCTTCTGGGTCTTGACCTAGAAACACATGCGCCTGGTCACTCCTTTGTTAACCCTTCTCCTACCTGGGTAGTCGGTGTATGCAGTCGTCCATCTGGGAATCGTTAACTCTTCAGTATTTCACGACACTGAGGTAGGCGCGTGCCCTGCAAACTTGTATTCTCTCTTCAATGGTTGGAAAATCAAGAAGGTAGCGCATCGCCCTGCATGCTGTATCTCTTGTACATCCAAGAATAATGCGCATAGCTTCATTCTGTATCCTTTCCATCCTTTCTATCTGCTTATGGCTGACAGTCAGGATTGCCATTGCATACTCCAAAACAGACATGACCAGCCCCTCGTACAGAAGACATAGATGGCGCTGCTCACAGTTTGCTGCCGCCATCACCCGCATCGCTGCCAAACCCCGCTTGGCCTTTGTTATCACCTGGTCTATGTGCACATTATAAGCAAGGCTTCGATCAAACCGTATCCCCAGGTAATTCATTGCCTGCGTTCTTTCCACCGTCTCTGAACACAGCATTACAGTTGGTGTTGGATTGTTGACAATATGATTATTCAACGAGAACCAAGTCACTGTTGCCTTTGTTGGGTTGACCATTGCCCCAGCTTCATCACACCAAGTAATTATGCGATTGAGTTCGGTTTGTAGTTCCACAGCAACCTCCTCTCTATCCTTACCCTGACGATACTGTAGTACACTACAACCGAGAGGCCGACTTCGAGTACTATATCGAGGACGGTATAATCGTCCCATGGCTGACCACGGAGGAAGAAAACGCTAGGCAGCAGATACGCAAACGCAACAAGGAGGAAAATGAATACGCCGAAAAGGTCCTTCAGAAAATACACAAAAAATGAAATAAAATACCAAATAAAAAGTCCGTTTAAGGACTGCAACCAGTCAAGCCTGGAGCCTGCACCAACAACGAAAACAAAAGGAAACATGCACAAAGGACAGCCGCCGACCGATCCCCCAGCTGGAGTGGGATCATGAAAAGTCCTTATAAGGACTGCAGCCAGACGAGCCAGGAGCCTACACCAACAAAGAAAACCATAACAACAGAAGAGCACAAAGGATAGCCGCCGACCACTGCTGACGTCACAGACACAAACGCTACATAACCAGTCTGAGATAGGACTCACAAGACAAGAATTAGGGTGAATAAACCCACAAAAACCACGTACCTCAACAATAACCACAGCTGATGAAGCAGGTTAGACGAGGTCGAATTTGGAATTTTTTTTTTGAAATGGAATCGGAATGGAATCGGAAGTGAAGCCCGCTTCGCTGAATCAGTTTCAATATCTTTATGCGGTTGTGAAGCCCGCTTCGCTGAATCAGTTTCAATATCTTTATGCGGTTGTGAAGCCCGCTTTGCTGAATCAGTTTCAGAATCTTTACGGGGTGGTGAAGCCCGCCTTATCGATCCTTATGGGGTGGTGAAGCCCGCCTTATCGATCCTTATGGGGTGGTGAAGCCCGCCTTATCGATCCTTGTGGGGTGGTGAAGCCCGCCTTGTCGATCCTTGTTCGAGTCCTTGGGTGCCAGATACATTTAACCGTGCCTCTCAGCATACAAGATTGAAACCTGAGAACCATTAATATGCAGTTTTCGACGAGTGTCTAACTACAGGCAGGGACCCTAATCGTTGACAGCCAACACTTGTAAAGTATAAATTTAATATTGTAATATTAGAAGATTATAGGACCTGATAAGTTTAATTAACATATTATTATATTAACATATTATTATTATACTGAATTGTTTTGTACAAATTTGCAATGGAACCTCATGACCTTTCCTTAGAAAAAATTAGAGGCCAGCAATGTAAACACAGAAGAACGAGAAATGGATGAAAAGTCAGAGACTGATGGAAATGATAGTATGAGTGAAGACATTACAAATTCTCATCATGAAAATGAAAACTTCGATTTAGAGATGGCACTTACAGAGAAAAATCTAGAATTGTTGAGAAGGTGGAAATATGGCAAATAGATTGATAGAATATGTGCAGATAGCAGGAGAAGAATTTTTTTTTACTTAAGGAAGATTTAAAATGTCTGATCTGTGTTAGAAGACAAATTGTTTTTTTTTTATGTACGGAGGTTGATGAAACACAGTAGCTGTAGATTACAGAGTATTGTGATAATTAGAACAGGTTTAGTAGATAGTCTGGTCAAGATTTGTTAAGTTTTTCTTTGCTTTAAATTGAAATTTCAATGCATCATGTATAGTATGCTACATTATTTTGATTGACTTGGTTCTGTAAAATGATTACCATTTAATTTTACGATAGGACTTGTTGTGTTTTCCTTCTTTTAAGGGTAAATTATCGGTTCAAAAAAGAAACCGGTAATGTTAGGTAACATTAAATAATTTAATGCTTGTTTTATTATGTATATTATGTTGGGGATAAACCATGTATATTGGGCGGGGAGAGAGTTTCGTTTTGAAATGTTTGGTTTTTAATGACTCAAAAATTGTAGTTTCAGTTATTTTGACTTGTTTAAATTAATATATTAAGTTGAGACTTGTTTGGGAAACTGTTATTGTTTTGTTCTGAGTACAGAGTTGATTTAGATCTTATTAAATATTGAATAGGATCCTTCGTTCAGAAAATAATAAGCAAACGACTTTAGACTATAAAGAGAGACATATTTGCATTCTCAGTAGTAGTAAGTTTAGAAAAACATGGAGTGAGGGCCATGTTTGAAAGCTTAGTAGATGGCGATAGATAAAGCTGGGGGATGTCAGTACATATTATAATGGTTTAGAAATAAATTAGATACGTTCATAATAAATGAACGATGAATCTCAAAGATGTTTAAGAATAGAAACACATGGGATGATGGGGTTTAACTAGAATATAGTTGGAAATAAAGCTGTGAATAGCAGAAAAAGAAGTCATGGGAAGTCAGAAATATGGGGGGTTGAAATAGGTACTGTGTTATCAGCGTTAATAGAAATACATGGATTAAAACCCATGTTTGGGTTGCGAGGGCCTGGAGTTATCAGCTCTAAACATAAGTCAGTACAGTATTTGGAAAGTAAGTATGTCCATGAACATTATCAATTTTAATTAGGGACGCATGAAATAAGTAGAAGTAGAGGTTTGTACAGTCATATATACAGGCATATGTCACTGACTGTTGATACAGGTCAAAAAGTAGAATAATAATTTTAATCTTGAGAGTGTAAAAATAGAGTTTTTAACAGGATTGAAGTACATTTTTCATGGATTATATGATAGTTTTTTTTTGAAACTTTATTTTGTATAAAGTTTTGTGTGTGCAAGGGAGGATAAATGTGACTATTTCTTACTGTCTCATTGGTGCGCACCAACCGTTCCTCCCGCGAGAGTATGTTATGTGTATTTCATAATGCATGATAATCTTCAATTTTTGTTTATATACCAACAATTTGGATGGACATACCACTCTATTTTTAACTATGAAACAATGCAAGCGGATTGCAGTGGTCTTAATAAAGAGAAGAAGAAGTAATGGTAATTGACCACATGAAGGTTGTGAAGACTAATGACCAGAAGAGTGGGTGTGATTTGCGATATACGAGGTACAGTTTAATGGTTTTTGTAAAACGGGCGAGCTTTTAAGGAAGAATAAGTAATAGATTGTACGAAAGGGGGAATTGGTAAAATTTAGGAGAATAGCGGTTGGCTATAAATATTACGATTATTTGGGGCAAGGGAGTTAGGGATATAGACATAGAGGATAGTTATCTCGAAGTTACTATAAAGAAGGGTTGTAAATGGAGGTAGATAAGTTTTGGGTTAAGACTTTTCGAGGAAAAGTCTCGTTGAGAGTAGAAAGGAATATAACAGAGTGTATGTCTCTGTTAAGGGATTCTAAGTCGGCGTGCAAGAGAAAAAGGGTCTAAACTTCAGTGCACGCGGGAGCACCCTGGGAAAATGTAAATAACTAGGGATGCTCACGCGTGACGAGAAAAGATAGCAACGAGTTAGTGATTAGCCAGCAGTCTTAGAGCGAGGTCACGTTTAAGTCACCATCAAGTATTGTCGAGATATCTGGACCTCTGTTATTTGTCTACGATATTTACAAGAGTCTGTAAACCTGAAGCAACTACAATTAAATGTCATACATCAAGAGACTGCTGGAGTTATGTTATTTCTGACTTCACCAATTCGCTACACTGTCAAATATGCTGATGAAGGATAATCGCCGCAACGGCTTATATTTTCAGAAATTGTGTTCTGTACAGCTGAATTGCTTAGTGTTATTTGATTTCGTCCCGAAAAGACACCGGCTGTAAGCAAAGTGGATTCACTCACAACCTGGTCAAAGCTTTTGTTATTGCAGCCAACCCAGTCTTCATTTTTTAAATCATCATCATCATCATGTGTTATGCCTATAAGTAGGGCGGTCATGTTTCCCATCTCACGCGATCACCAGAGTCCTGGATCAGCTCTGTGTTCTTGTCTTGACCATACCACGTGGCCACGCCATCTAGATATTCACTTCTCTACTTTCCATTTATTCTTTTTATCTCAATCTTGCCAGTTGTCACCAAGTTCTCTAGTTTATTTCTTCGCATAACGTGCCCACAAAGTGTTAATTCTGTAGCCCAAAGACATATTTCTATTATGAAAAGAACTTGCTCTGACTTTGGCTAAGGATCCCCAAGTAGGTTTCTCTCCATCTATATACATAAAAGAGAATGTTTGTGTCTTTGTGTGTGTGTGTCCTTTATGCGTTCGCGAACGGTCCATCCGATTGAGATGAAATTTTCTACAGATGTTCTTCTCATTCCCGGGCAGCCAACTGGCATAGTTTGTTGGTTTACAAACAGTTACTTACGTAATAAATTAACATTAATGAAAATATTGCAAGGGGACTTAACTTAAGAAAAATTATATCAAGGGACATTACTTTTAGTAGCATTGCTATATTATGTAATTTAAATAATTGTTGTATTTTTCTCAAAGTTTTATAAAATGTTTATCTACAGTTATCTACAGGCATATGCGTTATAATATAATGATAAAATCTTTAAGGCATTTTCAAAGTTTTCATAAAAATAATGCATCTATTTAAATACGTGAAAATTTTCTAACTCATCTTTTTATTTCTCTTCAACAGCACATTAGATGTTTTACTCTTCTTTATTTCTTTTCCACATCAAATTAAATGTTTTTTTTCTTCTATGTAATGTAATTTTTTTAAAACATTCCCATATGTATGGCACGTTACACCCACGTTGGGTATTTATGATGCCCATGTTAAACATTGCCTCAACGAGTCATGTATTATTGATTATTTTTCATGCGTTTTAATGCTTATTGTTCTTTTGTTGTCAAAGAATTGCTTCATTAGAGATGTTGATTGAAAGAATGTATGAGAGGAAATAGAGAAGAAGGGCAGAATGTAGGACAGGCCTGCGTGCCCAATTCTTAACCCTTTGAAAATAAAGATTTTCGTTCCTTAAAAAAAAATTGTAATATTTTATGAAAGTTAGTTGCATATCCTTTGCAGTACTCTGCAGTCAACCCACCGCCCATCATTTATTGGATGTTCGTGATATCTTGGTAAGTTTACTTTCAGTACTTTTACGTTGCCGTTTTTAGTTATTGGAATGAAGATAGATCTCTTCCCATCATATTTTCTACTATCAATCTAACTATCTATTCTTCTTTTCTATCTATATTTTTAATTTTCTATTTTTATTTACACAACAAGTCATATGCGCTATAAACAAAGTGATAAAAACTGTAAGGCATCTTCAAAGTTTTCATAAAAATAATGTATCTATCTTAGATAGGAGTTGGATGGATAGATAGATAGATAGACCGATAGATAGATAGATAGATAGATAGATAGATAGATAGATAGATAGATAGATAGATAGATAGATAGATAGATAGATAAATAAATAGATAGATAGATAGATAGATAGATAGATAGATAGATGGCCGGGTCGTCAGACAGACAGACAGACAGACAGATAGATAGATAGATAGATAGATAGATAGATAGAAATATATATATATATATATATATATATATATATATATATATATATATATATATATATATATATATATATATATATATAGATAGATAGATGGATGGATAGATAGATAGATAGATAGATAGATAGGTAGGTAGGTAGGTAGGTGGATGGATGGATGAATGGATAGGTAGGTAGGTAGATAGTTAGGTAGGTAGTTAGGTCGGTAGACAGACAGACAGACAGACAGACAAACAGAAAGACAGACAGACAGACAGACAGACAGACAGATCAATGGATGGGTATATAGATAGACAGATAGACAGACAGACAACAGACAGACAGACATATATAGTGATAGATATATAGATATATAGAAACAATTCACAGGCGTAAATCGTGATTTTTCCATATTATTAGGACATCCTGTGTTCCCCAGGGAACACATAATAGAGGTACAAAAGAAAGGAACATGACTTGAAAATTTTACTCCACATCTCCAGTAACAAAAGGACACACGACACTAGAAGCTGGTATTCACATCTCCAGTAACAAAAGGACACACGACACTAGAAGCTGGTATTCACATCTCCAGTAACAAAAGGACACCCGACGCTAGAAGCTGGTATTCACATCTCCAGTAACAAAGGACACACGACACTAGAAGCTGGTATTCACATCTCCAGTAACAAAAGGACACACGACACTAGAAGCTGGTATTCACATCTCCAGTAACAAAAGGACACACGACACTAGAAGCTGGTATTCACATCTCCAGTAACAAAAGGACACACGACACTAGAAGCTGGTATTCACATCTCCAGTAACAAAAGGACACACGACACTAGAAGCTGGTATTCACCTCTCCAGTAACAAAAGGACACACGACACTAGAAGCTGGTATTCACATCTCCAGTAACAAAAGGACACACGACACTAGAAGCTGGTATTCACATCTCCAGTACCAAAAGGACACACGACAGCTAGAAGCTGGTATTCACATCTCCAGTAACAAAAGGACACCCGACACTAGAAGCTGGTATTCACATCTCCAGTAACAAAAGGACACACGACACTAGAAGCTGGTATTCACATCTCCAGTAACAAAAGGACAACCCGACACTAGAAGCTGGTATTCACATCTCCAGTAACAAAAGGACACACGACACTAGAAGCTGGTATTCACATCTCCAGTAACAAAAGGACACACGACACTAGAAGCTGGTATTCACATCTCCAGTAACAAAAGGACACACGACACTAGAAGCTGGTATTTCACATCTCCAGTAACAAAAGGACACACGACACTAGAAGCTGGTATTCACATCTCCAGTAACAAAAGGACACACGACACTAGAAGCTGGTATTCACATCTCCAGTAACAAAAGGACACACGACACTAGAAGCTGGTATTCACATCTCCAGTAACAAAAGGACACACGACACTAGAAGCTGGTATTCACATCTCCAGTAACAAAAGGACACCCGACGCTAGAAGCTGGTATTCACATCTCCAGTAACAAAAGGACACACGACACTAGAAGCTGGTATTCACATCTCCAGTAACAAAAGGACACCCGACGACTAGAAGCTGGTATTCACATCTCCAGTAACAAAGGACACCCGACACTAGAAGCTGGTATTCACATCTCCAGTAACAAAAGGACACACGACACTAGAAGCTGGTATTCACATCTCCAGTACAAAGGACACCCGACACTAGAAGCTGGTATTCACATCTCCAGTAACAAAAGGACACCCGACGCTAGAAGCTGGTATTCACATCTCAGTAACAAAAGGACACCCGACGCTAGAAGCTGGTATTCACATCTCCAGTAACAAAAGGACACCCGACGCTAGAAGCTGGTATTCACATCTCCAGTAACAAAAGGACACCCGACGCTAGAAGCTGGTATTCACATCTCCAGTAACAAAAGGACACCCGACGCTAGAAGCTGGTATTCACATCTCCAGTAACAAAAGGACACCCGACGCTAGAAGCTGGTATTCACATCTCCAGTAACAAAAGGACACACGACACTAGAAGCTGGTATTCACATCTCCAGTAAACAAAGGACACACGACACTAGAAGCTGGTATTCACATCTCCAGTAACAAAAGGACACACGACGCTAGAAGCTGGTATTCACATCTCCAGTAACAAAAGGACACACGACACTAGAAGCTGGTATTCACATCTCCAGTAACAAAAGGACACACGACACTAGAAGCTGGTATTCACATCTCCAGTAACAAAAGGACACACGACACTAGAAGCTGGTATTCACATCTCCAGTAACAAAAGGACACACGACACTAGAAGCTGGTATTCACATCTCCAGTAACAAAAGGACACACGACACTAGAAGCTGGTATTCACATCTCCAGTAACAAAAGGACACACGACACTAGAAGCTGGTATTCACATCTCCAGTAACAAAAGGACACACGACACTAGAAGCTGGGTATTCACATCTCCAGTAACAAAAGGACACACGACACTAGAAGCTGGTATTCACATCTCCAGTAACAAAAGGACAACCCGACGCTAGAAGCTGGTATTCCACATCTCCAGTAACAAAAGGACACCCGACGCTAGAAGCTGGTATTCACATCTCCAGTAACAAAATGGACACCCGACGCTAGAAGCTGGTATTCACATCTCCAGTAACAAAAGGACACCGACGCTAGAAGCTGGTATTCACATCTCCAGTAACAAAAGGACACCCGACGCTAGAAGCTGGTATTCACGATCTCCAGTAACAAAAAGGACACCCGACGCGTAGAAGCTGGTATTCACATCTCCAGTAACAAAAGGACACACGACACTAGAACCTGGTATTCACATCTCCAGTAACAAAAGGACACCCGACCTAGAAGCTGGTATTCACATCTCCAGTAACAAAAGGACACCCGACGCTAGAAGCTGGTATTCACATCTCCAGTAACAAAAGGACACCCGACGCTAGAAGCTGGTATTTCACATCTCCAGTAACAAAAGGACACACGACACTAGAAGCTGGTATTCACATCTCCAGTAACAAAAGGACACACGACACTAGAAGCTGGTATTCACATCTCCAGTAACAAAAGGACACCCGACGCTAGAAGCTGGTATTCACATCTCCAGTAACAAAAGGACACCCGACGCTAGAAGCTGGTATTCACATCTCCAGTAACAAAAGGACACACGACACTAGAAGCTGGTATTCACATCTCCAGTAACAAAAGGACACACGACACTAGAAGCTGGTATTCACATCTCCAGTAACAAAAGGACACACGACACTAGAAGCTGGTATTCACATCTCCAGTAACAAAAGGACACACGACACTAGAAGCTGGTATTCACATCTCCAGTAACAAAAGGACACACGACGCTAGAAGCTGGTATTCACATCTCCAGTAACAAAAGGACACACGACACTAGAAGCTGGTATTCACATCTCCAGTAACAAAAGGACACACGACACTAGAAGCTGGTATTCACATCTCCAGTAACAAAAGGACACACGACGCTAGAAGCTGGTATTCACATCTCCAGTAACAAAGGACACACGACACTAGAAGCTGGTATTCACATCTCCAGTAACAAAAGGACACACGACACTAGAAGCTGGTATTCACATCTCCAGTAACAAAAGGACACACGACACTAGAAGCTGGTATTCACATCTCCAGTAACAAAAGGACACACGACACTAGAAGCTGGTATTCACATCTCCAGTAACAAAAGGACACCCGACGCTAGAAGCTGGTATTCACATCTCCAGTAACAAAAGGACACACGACACTAGAAGCTGGTATTCACATCTCCAGTAACAAAAGGACACACGACACTAGAAGCTGGTATTCACATCTCCAGTAACAAAAGGACACACGACACTAGAAGCTGGTATTCACATCTCCAGTAACAAAAGGACACACGACACTAGAAGCTGGTATTCACATCTCCAGTAACAAAAGGACACCCGACGCTAGAAGCTGGTATTCACATCTCCAGTAACAAAAGGACACCCGACGCTAGAAGCTGGTATTCACATCTCCAGTAACAAAAGGACACACGACACCTAGAAGCTGGTATTCACATCTCCAGTAACAAAAGGACACACGACACTAGAAGCTGGTATTCACATCTCCAGTAACAAAAGGACACACGACACTAGAAGCTGGTATTCACATCTCCAGTAACAAAAGGACACACGACACTAGAAGCTGGTATTTCACATCTCCAGTAACAAAAGGACACACGACACTAGAAGCTGGTATTCACATCTCCAGTAACAAAAGGACACACGACACTAGAAGCTGGTATTCACATCTCCAGTAACAAAAAGGACACACGACACTAGAAGCTGGTATTCACATCTCCAGTAACAAAAGGACACACGACACTAGAAGCTGGTATTCACATCTCCAGTAACAAAAGACACACGACACTAGAAGCTGGTATTCACATCTCCATTAACAAAAGGACACACGACACTAGAAGCTGGTATTCACATCTCCAGTAACAAAAGGACACACGACACTAGAAGCTGGTATTCACATCTCCAGTAACAAAGGACACACGACACTAGAAGCTGGTATTCACATCTCCAGTAACAAAAGGACACACGACACTAGAAGCTGGTATTCACATCTCCAGTAACAAAAGGACACACGACACTAGAAGCTGGTATTCACATCTCCAGTAACAAAGGACACACGACGCTAGAAGCTGGTATTCACATCTCCAGTAACAAAAGGACACACGACGCTAGAAGCTGGTATTCACATCTCCAGTAACAAAAGGACACACGACGCTAGAAGCTGGTATTCACATCTCCAGTAACAAAAGGACACACGACACTAGAAGCTGGTATTCACATCTCCAGTAACAAAAGGACACACGACGCTAGAAGCTGGTATTCACATCTCCAGTAACAAAAGGACACACGACGCTAGAAGCTGGTATTCACATCTCCAGTAACAAAAGGACACACGACGCTAGAAGCTGGTATTCACATCTCCAGTAACAAAAGGACACACGACACTAGAAGCTGGTATTCACATCTCCAGTAACAAAAGGACACACGACGCTAGAAGCTGGTATTCACATCTCCAGTAACAAAAGGACACACGACGCTAGAAGCTGGTATTCACATCTCCAGTAACAAAAGGACACACGACACTAGAAGCTGGTATTCAGAGTCACTTAAGAATTCCAGACGATCTACTCCTTGTGTCAAGAAAAGGTGACATCACAACCGCACTTGCTGGTAATTATATAGCCTAATCCTATTGTCAACACAGAGAATGCAACGCCTCTTACTGCAGCCGCAAGATGAGCCTGGTATTCCGGTAACCTGGTTGTCCTGATAGCACGATCGTGTCCTGGATACATCTGGACAAATGTGGAGATCTGTTGGGTTTGATTAGGAGTGCACTTGGTAGAATGTGATGTCTTCTATAATTCAGAAGAGAACCCTTTTTGCTTGAGGTTTCAGGTACAAAGATGGCACCCGTGTGGTGTTTTGGTACTTTAATCTTCCTCATAGACCCATTGTTCTATTGTGGATGTGAAAATAAGAGAAATTAATCATTATGTTATGGTGTCTGTGTCACAGTTCAGGACACGTCTATGATTGCGTGCGGTTTCATGTGTCACTGGTAATATATAATTAGGCTGTCTGTCTGTTTGTCTGCTCGTCTGCCTATCAGTCTGTCTGTTTAACTGTCCGTCCGCCTGTCCATCCATCCATCCATCCATCCATCCATCCATCCATCCATCCATCCATCCATCCGTCCGTTCGTCCATCCGTCCGTCGTCATCCGTCCATCCATCCATCCATCCATCCATCCATCCACCCATCCACCCATCCATCCATCCATCCATCCATCCATCCATCCATCCATCCATCCATCCATAAATCCATCTATCTGCCTGCCTGCCTAACTACCTGCTTGCATGTATGTCTATCCTCGACCCATACATCCATGCATCCATCCTTCCACCTACCTACCGACCGACCGACCTACCTACCTACCTACCTACCTACTTATCCACCTACATACCTACCTACCTACCCACCCACCCACCTATCGACTATTTAGCGAAATTGTAGCTAAGGTAATATTATCTGATATCCCACAACGGCTGTTTAACTAAATTGTGTCTTGGATAATATTGTCATTTACTCAACAACTTCTGCTTGTCTAAACCCCACCTCTAATGCAATCCATAGTAACATGCCGCTATTTTTTCTTACTTCAAATTTTAGTTCCTTTAAAAATCATTTTAGACTCATCAATGTGCATTATGTCCTGTTTCCAAAACTTGAATGCTGCACGCGACAAAAAACCTGGCCAAATGTAAACGGATTTCAGGAAATGACGACACACACTTGCCGCTTGGGCGCAATTTACGGTAATCCACTGAAAACGTCGGCGCTGGCGGTTGGTGAATGCTTGTCACTCGTCAACTTTCTAATCAAATCTCTCCACACAAGCTGGAGTTTCCATAAATGACAAGAGTTGCACAGTTGGATTACTCAACGTGAAAACATCCGTATTCATGTCCACACGTGTAATCGGGTTTATCCACAAATAAATTCAAGATTTGTTATTTTATTTTCCTTATTTTTTAAAAACAACATGTGCCATGATTTTATGGACAGTCATTTCCCGATTTACGACGATTCGACATACGTAGCTTCGGATTTACAACTCCCTTAAATGTTCCTGGGAGCTGACGTAGGCTAGTGGTTAGACTCTCTCCTACCGAGTCGGTAGTCCTGGGTTTAAAACTTGACTTGGGCTCCTGGGTGGACCCAGTCTAACATTGGGTATCAGGAAATGTCCGCGTAAGTAAAGGCAGCCAGTGATTTACTTACAAATATGGGTCTAGCACCACGTGCCAAAATGCGCCTAAGACGTATAAATGGGCTATTTACTTGTGCGTAAATGTGCTTGTTGGATTCCATGGTGGCGTTGCTAACATCACTTTACTTGTGTGTAAATGTGCTTGTTGGATTCCATGGTGGCGTTGCTAACATCACTTTACTTGTGTATAAATGTGCTTGTTGGATTCCATGGTGGCGTTGCTAACATCACTTTACTTGTGTGTAAATGTGCTTGTTAGATTCCATGGTGGCGTTGCTAACATCACTTTACTTGTGCGTAAATGTGCTTGTTGGATGTCGTGGTGGTGTTGCTAACATCACTTTACTTGTGTGTAAATGTGCTTGTTGGATGTCGTGGTGGCGTTGTTAACATCACTTTACTTGTGTGTAAATGTGCTTGTTGGATTCCATGGTGGCGTTGCTAACATCACTTTACTTGTGTGTAAATGTGCTTGTTGGATGTCGTGGTGGCGTTGCTAACATCACTTTACTTGTGTGTAAATGTGCTTGTTGGATTCCATGGTGGCGTTGCTAACATCACTTTACTTGTGCGTAAATGTGCTTGTTGGATGTCGTGGTGGCGTTGCTAACATCACTTTACTTGTGCGTAAATGTGCTTGTTGGATGTCGTGGTGGCGTTGCTAACATCACTTTACTTGCGTGTAAATGTGCTTGTTGGATGTCGTGGTGGCGTTGCTAACATCACTTTACTTGCGTGTAAATGTGCTTGTTGGATGTCGTGGTGGCGTTGCTAACATCACTTTACTTGTGTGTAAATGTGCTTGTTGGATGTCGTGGTGGCGTTGCTAACATCACTTTACTTGCGTGTAAATGTGCTTGTTGGATGTCATGGCGGCATTGCTAACATCGCTTGGAAGCAATGGAGATGTGGTTCCTGAAACGAATGTTAAAAATAGCTGAAACTGTCAGAGTAACTAACAAGGACTGTCTGGAAGAGGCTAATGAAACTAAAACATTATATACAGCTATAAGAAAAAGAGAGATACGTTCTTTCTTTGTTTGGTGAGAAGAGAAGCATTGAAAAACACCGAGGCAACTGGAAAGCTCTGTGAGAGAAGATGAAGAAGCAGACCAAGAGAACTGATGCTGGATGGACTGAGACGATGACATGGAGGAGTACCATCAACAGGGTTTATCTGATAGACCAAGGATTGCGATCTGCGAGAGACATGATCTCCTACGCCAGCTGGCAAGGCACATGATGATGATGAAGACTTAATAGTGTTGGTGTGTGTCGTGATAGTAGTTTATGTGTGTGTGTGTGTGTGTGTGTGTGTGTGTGTGTGTGTGTGTGTGTGTGTGTGTGTTGGGGACAGTAGAAAAGGCCCAAGGCCAAGCAGTCGTCACATAATCTACAGGATGTAGTTTAAATGTTGCATTAACGTCTCCGTGGCCAAAGGCTTGCGAACGCGGTTCATGAACCGCTTACCAGGCCTTCGAAACGCAGCCGCGACCGATTTGTGAAGCAGACCGTGTCGGGTTGCGTTTTAATGTGTTGGTATGAGAGCCGGTCGTTCAGAAAGCAATGACAAACTACTGAACGTAAAAACGTGCCTACTTCATCAACAGCAGCTGAAAAATACTGGTGTTGACTGCAACGTCATGCAAGGGATATGCAACATTAAAAATAAAAACAAAATGTCCTTCACAGGACGTTTTGATCAAGCCCAGGTTGACCTTTCTATGCAATCGGACGTTCATAAGATTGAGTCTGCAGGATAGAAGTGCCGAGCATCCAACACTGGCCCCATAATGTCGGAGGCGCGATTATTGCGCCGTCGGTCAGCCGATCCTCATCTAGTTGTAAGTACAGATACACAGTATTAGCTACGTCACGTAATAAAGGTTGGGAATTCCACCGGAGGTGCTGTAATTATTTTGTTTGCAAAGAAAGTCAGATTAGTACCAGCAAGAAAGTACTGCCATAAATATGATGCAGAAATCCATGCAATCAAGATAGCAACAGAGAAATTACCGAATACGCAATCATGGTACAAAGCCTGTCGTGCTATTGACAGGTGCAAAATCAGTACTTGAAGGGCTCCAGTCTGGGAAATTGGTAGTATAAGGGACACTACAATCTGAACTAGACATACAGCGTTCGGTTCTCGTACAGTGGATAACATGTCACTGTGGAGTAACTGGAAACGAGAAAGCTGATCACCCAGATAAGTAAGAAGCAATGGAAGAGTAACCTGATGCACTTGTCACATGTCACCAAAAGAGAAGAATCATTCAATCAATCAGAAAACCACAAATGCCAGGACACGACGATTGTCATTGTATGGATAGACCAGAACAAATCATGGAGCCCATGGAGAGAACTAGACAGATACCAGCGAATCAAGAGGTGAATAAAGGACGATGTCGCTGAATAGGATATACTAGACATTGAGAAACGCTGAGAGTGAAATAACTAGACAGGCCTTTATATAGAATCCATAGCTGTCCATGAGATCCACAGTTACAATGTCGAATATATCCATTTACCCATCCATCTATTCGTCTGTCCGTCTGCCATTCTGTGCTTCCGTCCGTCCGTCCATCTGTCTGTCTGTCTGTCTGTCCTGCCTGCCTGCCTGCCTGCCTGTCTGTCTGTCTGTCTGTCTATCTGTCTGTGGTTTGTCAACTATAAAGGTGTCTTTCTGTCTGTCTGTCTTCCCTATATATACTAAGCATACATATCGCATGTTGTTTCTTGTTATGTCTGTTTATCTGCTTGTCTGCCTGCGTCTTCTGTCTGTAATCCTAGCTCGTCTGTCACTCTCATTTTTCTCTCTCATTGTCACCTACTCACTCATACTTTCATTCTCTCACACTCTCTCTCATCACAATCTCTTTCACTTTCTCTCCCATGCTCACTCTCTCACTCCATCTCATTCTCTCAACTCTCTCTCTCTCTCTCTCTCTCATACACAATGAGAGCTGCCAACAATGCTAGACTCTTACATTCAATTGCTTCTCTCACTGAAAATACCTCGTCACCCCGTCTCCCCTCCACCTCACACACCACCCACCCTCTCCATGTTCCATGTATTTGACACCTAACATCCCTATCCTCATTGTTCTACCCCTCCCTCCCTTACTCCTCCCATCACCTCCTACAGAACCTCACGAGCTGCCAACATCGAGATCTTACATTCAATTGTTCTCTCACTGAAATACCCCGTCATCCCGTCTCCCCTCCACCTCACACACCACCCACACTCTCCATGTTCCATGTATTTGACACCTAACATCCCTATCCTCATTGTTCTACCTCTCCCTCCCTTACTCCTCCCCTCACCTCCTACAGAACGGTCACACCCCCGAGCTATGCTGTTCCAAGATCGATGATCTGTAATAAAATTCCAAATGCACAAACGATCTGATTGA